>JARHUK010000170.1:0-28499 GCA_031001725.1 Pseudopyricularia javanii
GCCACCACCACTCCTGCTATCTCTCCCCGTAATCAGCACCAACAAGACACAGACATCATCAACGACCATAGTTCAACCCTGAGAGGCCTGGGCTGTTTTAAAAACGACAGCATACAAAGATTCGAGAGGATATTTAACCAGTTGCTTCCATCCTCCCCTCTAATCATCTCCTACAAAAAAAATACTCCAGCCTGCGCCAACCCAGGCTGTGCAGTCTTTGACTTTGGTCTTCCCTGTCAAAATCAACTCTCTGGCCGCAGGTGCCGCCCGGTTATAGGCAGGCTCCACTACAAACAAATGGATTCACTGACGAAAGCTGGCTGAGTCCGACGCCGACAGAACCGACTGAGGCAACCAACCAGCATCGTATCGTAAACATCCCTTTTTTTTTGCTGCGGCAAGCATCCCAACCGATAAACAGGAATCTATAGATCAAAAAGCGGCTACTCCGATTGAGACGCGAAAACAACCGCTCGTTTCAATCGCTGCCGCCTCCCTAGCCAGCCCGCGCGCTCGCTTCACTGCTGTGTACCTTTTAGCTTCCAGGTACCTGAGCCTTTGGTTACAGGCTTGCTCTCGCCTGCGCGGGGTGCCAACCTACAGGCAAACCCGCCATCTACCGCTCCCCGGATCTGTGCATATCGCCAACAGATATCCAAACCGGCAGGAGAGCAACCGCGACACCGCGGCGGGGGCGATCACTGCTTGCTGCTTCTCACACTAGAACCAGCACAGCAGGGCGTGCAGGAGCACGGGCGTCCCATGCACCCAGGGGACACTCTCGCCCGGCACGCTTGCATCGACCAAGATCCCGATTGTCGTCGTCCGAGGTGGGAGCCCGACGTCCTACTACTACTGCCCGCAGCGCCATGAGCCGCACCAGCTCCGGGCCCAGCAGCAGTCGTCGCGGCAGCAGCACCACCTTCCCAGGCCCCAGCAGCGACACGGTCGGCACCCTGCTGGCCGGCATCGCGACGTCCCTCAACGATGGCCTGCGCATCATGCACTTTGCCGACAAGCGCGGATGGGGCCCCGACGAGTTCGAGCAGGTGCGCGCCCTCGACGAGGCCCTGGATGAGGCAAAAGTCGACTTTCAAACCATGGGACCCCTGGTCAATGGACAGTTCTTTTATGAGAGCGACAGGACTCGTGAGTGTTTTTTTCCCTCTTATTCATTTTCTTTGCTTGCCATTTTTAGAGCATTTTTTCATCCTCGTGCGTAAATGTGCCGTGTGCCGACGCCGGCCCGTCCACGCCGGGTAGCATATTCAAGTAGACGCCTAGAATATTTCGTAACTTAGATACACACGCTCAGCAACCTCGCCGCTGCCCTCTGTCTACCTCATCATATCAGCCCTACTAACACACTTTCAAATAGCCAAATCACTCGAGGAACTCCGCACATTACGGTCCAAGTTCCAAGCGCATACGCAACTGTTCAAGGACTGGCTGCGCACCGGAGGGCCCATCAACCCGGAGTGGGTTCTTAAGACGGTCGAGCTGCGCCGCGAGTTGCACCGCGCGCAATGCCGCGCCGCATGCCGCATTTACGCCACGGGACCTGGCCCGACCCGCTGTCTGGGCGCATTCCAGGTCAGCCGCCACCGGCGCCAGGCGGACGAGCGCCAAGGAGGAGCAGCAGCCGTGGCGAGCGCCCCAGCTGAGGCCGAGAGCATGCTCAGGGTCGCCCAGAGTCCCGAGATCGGCCTGCACCTTGTGCCGCAGGTCGTGACGTCTCCAGACCGCGACGAGAGGTGGAAGCATGAGAACGGCGCCGCCGCCGCGTTCGACGCTACTACCGACAACCGGGACGGCTTGAGTACTATCGAGGCGCTGGTGCCCTTCTGCAACAAAGTTGGCAAGTTTGAGCGCTTTGGCGACAGGGATATTGCATTTGTCTGCGACTACTGTGACGGGTTTTTAGTATGGGAGGATCTGGACAGGATGCCGGCAAGACGGATGCCGATCCAGAAGTCGAGGCTTCCACGACCAGGAGGGAGCGCCGGTCACATACCCATCCCAGCCACGCTGGTGCATCTGAGCCTGCAGGAATGGCAGGCGAAAGCGCACACCGTGTCCTCGGGCGAGGAGACCACAATCGTCTTCGCGCCTGTCCCCATCGCCAACCACCTGCTCCCCGACCTCGGCGATTATCGGGCACCTATACTCTGCCCCTACTGCGACGACTACACATATGTCGGAGACAACGGCGACGACGATGGTGACGCCAAGTATGCGCAGGACGAAAGGGGATTCCCCGACGTCAAGACCTTCCAGGAGCACCTCGAATGGTACCACGGAGGCGGCGTTGTGCCCATACCGACAGCGCCGACGAAGAAGGAGAATTGCATAGTAATGTGAAATGGGACTAAACCAAGGGATGCGGGGGCATATATATATAACGAAGACATATGAGAGACGCTTCGGGACCGGGCCGGAAAACTCGTCAAATTCTGGGTTATCATGACATACTACCGAGACAGAAACCATTTCTGTGATAGGATGGCTCTCTTTGTGTTTGTTTCTTCTGTTGTTTCTTCTTTTTCTACTTTGCCTTTGATTAGATGGCGATATACCCTTTTGTATGGTAGGTCGGAGAAACGTCTGCAGGCTAGCAGGCCTCTGACTATACTCACAATTTCCAACACACGATTGCCGCACGCAGTATAATGACAACACCTACTCTGTAATTATAGAACCCAAGGGGCGAGACGGTTGTGAAAAAAAACTATGTTTGAGATATTGAACCCATATTAGACAAATTCAGCGTCGGCACACAAATTCCCTTTTGGTCAGTGTGAACAAACAAACACAGCCGAACCCTTCTCACCAATAACTAGAACGTGGTTATGCTCGCGGCCGTATTGTCTGCTTGGCCCTATGGTTCTTCCATTCCCCTAACGCCTAAACGCCTTTCTGGTGACCCAGCTTTTTAAAAGATGGTTGTTCACAGGTTCCTCCGAAGCGAGTGGCTAGGGGACGTCCCTGTCGACTTGTTCACAGCTTTGTCAAGCGCTGACACAGCCGGCAGTATCTTGGTACACGGATGATCTCCTCCTGTCTCTTGTTTTTTTTTCCTTGTGACTTCCTTCTTTCGTATACCCGTTTTCTCTTGTTCACAGAACCCCAATCGACCCCCGCTCAAAAGAAGCGCCACCACAAGAAGAACAGGATAAAGGTTCCCAGGCCGGCAAACGGCCCATACTGCTTGAGCATGAGCTCCCAGTTGATCCTTACGGCGGCGCGCCTGTACTTTTTCGAGTCGTCCCTCAGCCTGGAGCTCAGCTCGCCCATCCTCTCGAGGCTGTCGCCGCGGTACAGCAGGTCCTCGATGTTCTTGGTCATGACCTTTGTCACGTCCCTGAGCTCGTCATTGAGCTTGTCGAGGTTCTGGGTCGCGCGGCTGTCGGTGTAGGTGGCGCGGGTGCGGGAGATGAAGGTGTCGAACTCGACAAAGGCGTAGGGCCGGAGCGTGGGCGACGTCACCTGCGACGGGCCGTACGTGTTTGCGAACTCGGTCGCCAGGTCCGAGAGGTAGGTGAAGGCCAGCTTGCGCGGGTAGGAGCGGTCGGCGATGCAGACGTAGGCCACGTCGCCCGAGATGAGGTAGTGGAGCGTGTAGGCGCTGCCGCTCTCGATGGAGGCCTGGGGCTCCGAGTTGCGGCCCAGCCGGCGCAGGACCAGCTTCACCTGCGACTTGACCTCGGCCAGGGCGGGCTCGCTCGCGTCGTCATCGTCGACAGAGGCGCAGAGCATGAGCCCGTCGAGGCGGGCTATTTGTGTTGAGCGGATCATGGCTGTTGGTGTTGGTGTTTTTTTGGTGTTGGTTGTTTTGGTGGTGGATCGCTACGGAAAGGCGAGTCGGCCGGTGGCAGCGTGGACGGGGTGTTATGGGCGCTACAGTATAATTGCGTGGTGTTTTGGCATTGGGATGCACAGTTGCTTACCCCCCGTGATGACAGCAGCTATTTTAGAGTGTCGGCAGCTACAAGTTAGTGACAGGGAGTCTGGGAGTCTGGGCGGCCGGGCTTTGCTTAATTGGCAGGAGAATAACACGGGACGTCAAACGTGGCAAGAACTCTTTTGTATGTAGTAATAGACGACCATCTGGCTTCAATATCCTTTCGGATGTAACCTAAAGAAGGTATTTGGATCAGCTGGACACCTATGGAATGATTTGAAACTAGCCAGATTGCTACTGGATTTAATCCTACCTTTTTGAAAGCTGTTGAACTGGACATGGACTTGAAGATGATTATTGCCTGTTGTAAACGATCCACATCAGCGCCATCCATGTTGCGCCAATATTGCGCCATTGATAGAAGTGATGCAGGGTAGGCAAGACTGGTATTGCTGTTTTTAAAAAGCGAACAAGAATATTGGTAGCCCGCAACAAGAAGCGAGCCTTTGGACTTGACATGAAAGAAATTCTCAATCTTTTGCCCCCTTGTAATTCAAGAATAATAAGATTTTATTAGGCAGTTTCTAGTCAATTTGGAAACGTGAAGTGACGTATGGTTCTCCCACCTAGGGCTCCATTGCAGCATAAAACAACATATCCTACGACACAACTGTCACACTTCCACGAGCAAACAATTCAACAATCAACTCTATCAATTAATTATAAACCACCTGTCAATCGCAAAGCAGCTAACTATACCCAGAGAAAGCCAAGATAATCTTTCCTTTCTGTTTGTTTTCATTCAATTTGATCTATTTTACAGCATTCGTCAATCTTTTGCGACATTCGCACTCTTCCAGGACCCTGCCCGCCCTCCAAATTTGGCTTTTCACTCACCCGTCACTCACTCACAACAAATCCCAGACTTCAAGGTGAAAAGGTCATGACACCATGACGCCCGGCAGTCCCTCGTCATCGGAGCTCTCATCTCCACCTCCTACGGAAGACGAGGATTACTGTCTGTTTGAGGCTAAACACTGCCCGAAAAGCCCACGCGGAGACCACCACACTCCGGCACCAGCGCCACCCGAGGACGAGGCCATTGTCGTTGTTGTCGCTGGCACCGTCCCCGAGGATGAGGATGTGCAGGACTGCATCATAGTAGCCGTGGAAAAAGCTCCCAATTCCCCGGTAGGGCAAGGAGAGCCAGCCAAGGCGACGACCCCGCCACCGGCCACGACCACCCCTACATGGAGTGATAAGAAGGAATCCCCGCCACCTGCGGCAGTCACGTCTGATATACCTGTTGTGGCGGACAAGCCAGCTGAGCCCTCGGCTGGCGCGGAAGAGCCATCGGAAACGTACTCATCGTCCAGGCCCAAGAGGAAACGACAGCCTGCTTCGTCTGTTCAGGCTCAGGCTCAGGCTCAGGCTCAAGCTCAGGCGCCGACGCCAGCTCCAGCTGCCAAAAAGAGTTTCGGCCCGGCCGCGAAGCGTCGCAAGAAGCAGTGGGAATCTCCCTTTGTGTATACTAGTCCGAACTCGCCACTGGTCAAGAAGAATATCGATATAAGGGTAGGTGCCCAGATGAAAGCTCTGCTACAAGAGCTGCTTTGCAATGGCATTGAAGCATTATCATAACGACCCCTTCCAAACTTCACATCCTTCACATCCTTCATCTTGCGCAGCTGCTAATAAGCCCGTCCCCCCAAACCCAGGCACTGCTCTGCAACCCGCAAGCCTGGGACGGCCTCCCTCCCGCCAAGCGCCAGGCCTTGATCCCCCTCTTCCCTCCCGGCTTCGTCCTGGATGAGGGCACGCCGCACGCCCGGCCGAATACGCAGGCGATGCTCAACAGCGACGACTTCAGACACGACTGCGCCCAGTACCTGACCAACGTGCGGCTGGGCCGGCACGAGCCCGAGTGGATCCTGCAGGCACAGGAGGCGCATTTGATGCGCGGCCGCGGCGAGTTCGATGCGTTCATGAAGCGCAGGTTCCGCGACGACTGGGGCGTCGATCCGCCTGAGGGGTACCCGGAGCCCGCGAGGGTGGCGGCGGCGGCGGCGGCGCTGCGGGTAGAGATGGCTGGCGAGGAGGAACAGGAACAGGATGAAAGGGGAGGAAAGGCGGATGGAAAGAGGGTTTGGGATGTGCGGGTCGAGTACCAGGAGAAGAGGCTGAACGGCGAACTGCCGAGTGGAGATCACACGATCGATCCCGCGGGCGAGTCGCTCATATCAGTCCCCCGACGAGAAACAAAGGAGCATAGAAAGGTTGAGCAGACAGTTGGTCAGGGAAACTGATGCAGCACTACCGAGGTTGGTGCGTTATGGGCAACACATCAAAACACGGGGAATGTGAATAGGACCCTACGATTTTGCTCTCGGCTTACGGAGTGTGGTAAAAATCGAGAGAGGTCAGTGTTTTCTGTACATGCGATACCCATTTGGAGGAGTCCGTCCTAGCAACTGCGAGCCTGCGATAGAGGATAGCCCCAGGAGCTACCGTCAACGAGAACACATCTTGCGCATGTTCGTGTCCCTAGCTACTGATGACAGGAACGGATGATGGGTTTTTTTTCACGAATTGGCTGACTGGCTCCCTTGGCTTTTATGTATTCAATTGCTACAAGTATTCACTGGTATCCATCACGACAGAGTGTGAATAGTGACTGCTCGCCAAGCTAGCCTGTCCATATTCATTGCGAGATGTAGATCGCATGTAGGGTCCGCAAGGTGGGCGTGGTCTGTAGACGGCGCGCCATGAATCGGCGTCTAATCAGAGGTTGTGTTCAAATGAGACCATTTCAGTAATCTGTCTGTTGTTCTGTATTTCATATTGTTCTCCATGTTGCCTGATCCGTACGAGCAGGAAGAGTCTAATCACAGTGCCTGATGTGCTGATCAGCCCCGCCTTGACAATTATAGCACTTTTCAGCCCACTACAAGTAAAACCTTCAGTGTCAAACTTCCATATTCACTTGGTAAGCCAAATCGTTGGGGGTTAATTTTCAACATAGAGATTGGGGCTGACTAGTCTAAATCCTGCACATTTCGTTCACATCTCTCTACCTTGAACGCTCCCACACATCCGTTTTTGAGCCTTTTCTTCCGGCCATCTTGAAGAGAAATGGCGCCGTCGACAAACGCGCATCGGCGCTCGCATAGCTTACTCTTGGTGCAGAAACTGCTGAATCTCAGAGACAACGCCAGCCCCCTCACGCTCGTTCTCGACTCACTGGAGCAAAGCGCCCGGCCTCTTATAAGGGAGTTTATTCTCAGAGCCAAGGTTTGTAGTATCTTGTCCTTCGAGCACCATGGACAAAACGTCGAATCTGCGCGCTGCGCTACTAACATGATACCGACGGTGTTGCCTCAAGATATCCAAGAGCAAAACAGTCTTCGTATCTTTTGCTACCTTAGAGAAACCTATCGATGCCGATGTTTTCATCAGGGCCAGGGGAAAGACGCTCAAGGCTTTGAGGGCTGATATTTTATCACAATGTTCAAACACAAAACCAGCTGCAACACCTGGCTCAAAGATCACCGAGCTACAAAGTGAGTACTGTCATAAAACAACCAGATCCACCCGTCCTGCACCGGCACAACAACTGACGATCCAGAAACACTCGTGGTCGTCGACTCATTAAATTCCCTGGCACTGGTTGAGCCGGGGCTGCTGGCGCTGTTCCTGTCGAGCATAATAACGCCCTCGTCCTCAGTCGTGGGTGTCTACCATACAGACGTGCCGCTGGTCCTACCCAGAAACAGCGCCGTGCCACTCAACGAGTATGAGCCCGAGCCGCTGACCGTGCTCCGCCACCTGGCAACGGCGGTGTGCCGCGTGTCGAACCTCTACCAGGCCGTGGAGATCCAAAAGGCACGCAACAGGAGCGAGCAGGAGCCCGAGTGGGGGCTGCGGGAGGGCCGCGAGGGCGTGTTGATAGGCCTGCGAGGGGCCGTCGCGGGCGACGAGACCGGCGGCATCGTCCTCGAGATGGAAATGAGGCGGCGGAGCGGTCGCGCAGTTTCTGAGAAGTTTGTGCTCACGGCACCGGCGAGCCCTCCTCGAGCAGGCACGACCGGCCTGGGCAGCGTCATTTTGCTGTTGGATCATCCATCGTTTGCGACACCGACGGCGGAGGGGGTTGCAGATAGTGCGGCCAGTGGTTCTACCGAGGAAGATATGGGAACAACCTTCAATCTTGGCCTGACAGACAAACAACGTCAAGACAGGGATGGCATAGTGCTTCCTTACTTTGATGCCCAGACGGACATAGGCGGTGGAGAAGGAGGTCGGATTCTGTATGAGATGGGCAGAGAGGACGACTTTGATGACGAGGAGGATGAGATATAGAACCATGCGATACAAACCGGGTAATGTACAAGAACTACATGGCCCAGGGGAAACTTTGCCTCACCCAAGTCACCGTCGTGCCCGGTGACAGGCTTGACAGCCAAAGGCCCAGCAACAACCCTAACCCGGACTTGGAGAGTGACACACGTGATGGTGATTTTTAGAGAACAGGGATTATGATGCGCGCGCTCTTGTCTACCAACTTTCTTTGGTCACCTGCTGATCAAGTAGCTCTCTCTCAACAACCAGTAAACGCTGCAAAATATTTTGAACCTCGTATCATCGCCGATAGCACCGAACTACAAAGACACCAATTACCGTAGATTAGGCTCAAACCATGGCCGGCGACAGACGACCCCGTCGCGACGACGGCAGAGACAATAGCGGTAGCTACCGCAGCCGTCACGAGCCCGACGGACGCAGAGACAGGCGTGACCGCGGCGACGACTATCGCAGGAGAGACGACGACCGCGACAACAGGAATCGGCGATTCAGGTCCCGGTCCAGGTCCGCAGACCGCGGCGGCGGCGGCGGTCACCGCGACCGCAGGCGGGACGACCGCGATAGGTCGCGCGACCGGGATGCCAGGGCGAGGCCGAACAGACCGCAAGACGACAATCGCGGGGACCGGCGACGCGGGGAGGAGCGCGAACGCGGCGGCGATAGAGAGCGCGGTCAATACAGAGGTACGCTTTCCGCCCTACCCCATGTGGGCGTTGATGCTTCCAGGATGAATGATTATCTGACTTGGAATTCTCCCAACAGATCAACATGCCCGAGACAGAGATAGCCGGCGCTCTGCCTCGCCGCGACGACGCAGTGCAAGCCCGGCGCAAGCCCGGCGCCACGACCGAGAAAGCAACCTCCCCACTAGGACCAAGGGAGGCGCCGAGAGGTCCGGCGCGGTCATGTCCGTCAAAGTAGGCGGGAAGGACGAGAACGACGGAAGGCGAAGCCGCGATCCCGAGACCCGGAAGAGCGGTGGTGGTGACGATACGCCCATGGGCGAAGACGAGGACGAGGACGACGTCGTGGTCGCGGAAGACGATGACGCGGCCGCGATGCAGGCCATGATGGGCTTCGGCGGCTTCGGCACGACCAAGAACACAAAGATCCTAGGAAATAACGTCGGAGCGGTCCGCAAGGAGAAGAAGACCGAGTACCGCCAGTACATGAACCGCGTTGGAGGGTTCAACCGACCGCTTAGTCCGACTCGGTAGAGGCGGCAGAGGGGTCTGGAGCAACGTCCTGGCCATGTGGACCGATGACGGTTGCATCTTTGCCAGGAACCAAACCTTCAAGTCTTTTTTTGTATGTATGCCTTTATCATTCTCTCGACAAGCCTGATTGCGACATCTAGCTCAATTGGAATCACCTTTAGCTTGCTTGACAACCTATCTCATTAGGGATGGTTGCAGACGGAACGCGACTTGAGAATGAATCCCGGTGTAAGTGCCCGCCCATCTCCCATTTACACGCCGCCGATCCACGTTGCATGACTGCATTTGTGCTTGAAGTTGTGGTTCCCTTGAGTATGTAGGTATCTATCGCCTGTGTGTCCGTATGTGAAACTGTCCCCAAGGTCATTTGTCCTACTTTTCCGTTTTCCGTCCTCGATATTCGTTTGAAGCAAAAAAAACCTTCATCAGTAAAAACAAACCAATACAAGCACTTGAAAGCCAAGCTGTCCGATCAGTCCGGAAAAGCAATATTACAATGCTAAATAGCATCTCGTCCAGAGAGTCGACTTTTTGTAGATAAAAGGATGGATTGCAGACTCAACAAACGTAGTAGTAGTAGTACAAACACCATGATAGACAACAGCAGCAGCTCTTCTCTACGCCGCTCCATTTTGTCCGCTATTCCCATGTCGTTGGTCGTTGTTGTGCAACATCAAGACGCCCATCCGGACGTCTATAAGCGCCAACTGCATCCCAGTAGCACCCCGCCATCCAGGGCCCAAAAGCCGTTGGAACCCCACTGGCAGCGAGCTCTAACCCCTGTCAGACCCTAGGGCAGACCAACCATCGGCCTCTCCAGGAAGGTGCATTGAGGAGCTGGAGGTGTTACGTAGTGCCTCAGACAGCTCCCAAAACGTGGTCACTTTGCATTCAGTGCAGATGCAAGTGAAGCTCAAAACAAAGGCTGCCTGCAAGCCACACCAAGAACAACACGCATTGGCCCGCCTCAAAACTGCTCCCGACCCCAAGCTGGCCTACTGAGAGACAGCCGCTTTGCCTTGTTGCCGGTCGTCATGACCTCAAAGCGTCGCCAATGGGGGGCCTTGCTGGTCTCGGCCCTCCTAGCGACCAACCTGTCCGGCGTCGCCGTTGCTACAGAAGGTGAATCCATCCTCACCACCGAGGTCGCACGCCTGAACAACCAGAGCCTTCATTGGGGACCGTACAAGCCAAATCTGTACTTTGGAGTCCGCTCGCGCACGCCCAAGTCGTTGAACGTGGGCTTGTTATGGGCCAAGCTCGACAGCTACAATGAAGTCCAACATCGTGAGTTGATATCTATCATAACCTTTGCTGCCCAGGTCAGCCAAGCGACATGACACTCACCGCTGCAAACCAATGCCCTTGAAATACAGACATCAGATATACCTGCGAGCAGAACGAGGGCATGGCGGGCTATGGCTGGGACGAGTACGACACTAGGAAAGGCGGTATCCAGACCATACACGATGCTCAGAACCAAATCGACATTACTACATCTTTTGTCAAAGTTCCAGGAGGTGCAAACGGCGGCAGCTGGGCGGCACGGATCAAGGGCGAGCTACGACCGGATGCCCCAATGGACTCTAAAATCGGCGTTTGGCTGTACATTACACAAGAGGGCCTGGGCAGCCTCGAGACCGTGGGAACAGGCGACGAAAACGGCTTCCCGGATGACCTGACCCTTCAGGGGAACTCCGACACCCTCGGCGACTACAACATTGTAGTTACCAAAGGAGAAGGTGAGCATCCTGAGGGTGACAGCGACTTGAAGAGCCAGCGTGATCTGGCAAAGACATCGGTCCAGTCGGCCAGTGTCCCCGAGGATGCGCTATGGCAGGCCAAGCCCGTCATGTTCCGCCAGCTCAAGGAGCATATTGAGAAAGTCCAGTCACGTTTCGGAGACGACGACCCGCCACCGCCTTGGGACGTCTACGCACTCCCGCACAAGCCTGGCGGCGGCAACATGCACATCGTCCAGAAGATCTTTGAAGGGTCATTCGAGTTTGACCTCATCTTCAACAGTGCGTCGACTGGAAAGGACCTTACCAGCAAGGACGTCACCCAGGAGATCCGTGCCACCACGGAGGCGTTTGGCGAGCGTTTCTCCGACGTCTTCAACCTCAAGGCGCCGTTCACTGCCGAAAAGTACAAGAAGTTTGGCCGCAGCATGTTCTCGAACCTTATTGGCGGCATCGGTTACTTCTATGGCCATTCCGTGGTCGACAGGTCCTATGCTCCAGAGTATGAGGAGGAGAACGAGGGCTTTTGGGATGATGCCGCTCAAGCGAGAGCTCGCAAGCAAGAAGATATTGAGGGGCCGTACGAGCTTTTCACCAGCATCCCATCTCGCCCCTTCTTCCCTCGTGGTTTCCTGTGGGATGAGGGCTTCCACCTGATCCCCATTGCCGATTGGGATTTGGATCTCACCTTGGAGATTGTAAAGAGCTGGTTTAACCTGATGGATGAGGATGGATGGATCGCCCGAGAGCAGATCTTGGGCGCCGAGGCTCGAAGCAAGGTGCCTCCCGAGTTTCAGGTCCAATATCCCCACTACGCGAACCCGCCTACTCTGTTCTTTATCGTGGACACGTTTGTCGAGAGGTTGCGCAAGTCGAACGGCAGCATGCCCGCACACAAAGAGAAGCTCTCCCAGGGCGTGTCACTATCTAATGCACACGTTGAGAACACGAGCGTCGGTCTCGAATTCTTGCGCAACTTGTACCCATTCCTGCGCATGAATTACGATTGGTTCCGAAAGACCCAAAAGGGAGACATCAAGTCGTATGACCGAGAGGCTTACTCCACGAGGGAGGCATATAGGTGGCGAGGACGCACTGTCCAGCACGTCCTCACCAGCGGCCTTGATGACTACCCTCGCCCTCAGCCACCTCACCCGGGCGAGCTGCACGTCGATCTCATGTCGTGGATGGGCCTAATGACCAAGTCCCTGATCAACATTGCCGACGCCCTTGGGATGCAGGAGGAGGTCAGCGAGTTCAACAAGAATTTGGATGCCATTGAGCACAACCTTGATGATCTGCACTGGTCCGAGAAGGAGGGCTGCTATTGCGATGCGACCATTGACGCTTTTGAGGAGCACCAGCTGGTGTGCCACAAGGGCTACATCTCGCTGTTTCCTTTCCTGACTGGCCTCGTCAAGCACGATAACCCGAAGCTTGGCAAGATTCTAGACCTAATTGGCAACGAGGAAGAGCTGTTCAGTCCTCATGGTATCCGCAGTCTGAGCTTGAAGAGCGAGTTTTACGGCACCGATGAGAACTACTGGCGAAGCCCGGTCTGGATCAACATCAACTACCTGACTTTGGTGCAGCTCCAGGTAAGAAATTTGATGACAGGGTCCTGAAGCCATATGTGAAAACAAGAAAACAGACTAACTCGGCGTATGCCACTTCAGAACGTCGCCAAGCAGGACGGTCCTTACCAGCAACAAGCTAGGGACCTGTACACCAAGCTCCGCATCAACCTTGTTGACACGGTCTACAAGAGCTGGGAGGAGACAGGCTTCGCATGGGAGCAGTACAACCCGGAGTCGGGCAAGGGACAGCGCACGCAGCACTTTACGGGCTGGACGAGCCTCGTGGTCAAGATTATGACTATGGATGACTTGAGCGGGGGCGCTGCCGCTGGCGGGCATGAAAAGGATGAGCTGTAAGGACAAGGAAAAGAGTCCGCAAACAAATGGATTTGATGTATGAATGATTAGGTATACCCGAAGTAGATGGCATCTCTACGTTTGTATGGGGGCAGAATTCAAAAGGGCAATCAAACCAAGCCATTGAAATGATCACCAAGAAGCCGTCACTCACATGTCTTGATGACAAGCGTGCTTTCTCAGGTGATGGAGCAACTTAGACCAAGATCATGTCAATGGCACCTCCAGGGCTGTACGTGACGGTGAGATATGGTATCACATGTAACAGTGTGGAAGAAATTTGAAGAAAATTAATCAGGTCTTAGTTTGGAG
The DNA here is from genome assembly GCA_031001725.1 of Pseudopyricularia javanii. Lineage (NCBI taxonomy): Eukaryota > Fungi > Ascomycota > Sordariomycetes > Magnaporthales > Pyriculariaceae > Pseudopyricularia > Pseudopyricularia javanii. The sequence goes on from JARHUK010000170.1 coordinate 13,469, forward strand.
ATTATTTGATGCTGTTGAGTTACATGTGTAAACCAAACTTAGGCAGGCTACTTTAAAGGACTGGAAACCTGTATGGGAGTTGAATGCAGCTACCCAGTCAAAGCGGTTGCCCTTGTTTTGGTTGCCTTTGGAAGACCGGATATTATAGCTTAAACCTGAGCTTCTGGAGGAGGTTAGCGGTTGTGATATCGGCACAAACATAGATAACCACCTACCAGTTGACTTCACTGTTGTGGTCAGAAATTAATGACCCTGGTTATTGAGGTTATAATACCTGTGAGTAAATTCGGTGATCGTTTTAGCTTCGCTGCCAATAGCTAGTAGTATATCAACTTGAGAAAATTCTATAAAATACAGAGCCGATTCTACAGCTTTAGTACAAGCCAGTCTTTACACTGGTCTGGGTATTTCCTCTTCAAGTTCCCCAGCAGCCCACCTACGGCGCCCTGCAGCTGCATCCCATCCTGCCAGAGCTTCTCCCCGGCCAGATGCTTGATGAAGCCGTCCGGACCGGACACGAAGAGCAAGTTTCGTCCCTTGGGAGATCCGGTACACCGGCACCCGGGCCCCTCCGAGGCCGGCGGGTCGGTCGCAGTATGCCGCAGCAGGAGGTCCGAGTGGTAAGGGCACGCCTCCTCACCCCGCGACGGCCGCGGCCTCTTGGCCGAGACGACCTTGCCGACGGCGCCCTCGTCGATGAAGGTCTTCTCCTCGTCCACGACGCACTGCAGGCCGAGCTTGGCGCCGTGGCGCTGCCTCATCTCGGCGAGCTGCCGCATGACGGGCGACGTCGGCGCCGCGCTGGCCGCGAGACGGTTCGCCCACGTGATCTTGACGTTGGGCCTCGCCGCGGGCGGCACCTGCCCGTCCTCCCCGTCCAGAAGCCGGTGCGCGACCTGCAGCGCGGGGGCGACGCCCGTCCCGCCCGCCAGGAAGACGACTTCTTTGCCCTCGGCGTCGCCCAGCCGCTCGGCCACGTCGAAGCCGAGGTACGGCCCGCGAAGCTCCACGACGGAGCCGGGCCGCTTGCGGGCCAGGTAGGCCGAGACCTCGCCGAGCTTGCGGACGTACAGCCTGATCTCGCCGGCGCGGCGGGCGGCCTCGCGCCGCTCCTCGGTGTCGACCCAGTCGGGCGGGAGGGGCGTGTACTCGCGCACGATCTGCAGCTGCGGCTGCTTGACCTCGACGGCCCAGAGGCCGTGGCGCCACGCGCGCTCGTAGACGTCAAAGTGGCTGTGCTCGCGCAGGCCGAGGTCGACGAGGCGGCCGTCGGCGCCGCCGCGCCAGGGGGAGAGGGAGGCGAGCCAGGAGAGCGTGGGGCCGCGCCAGGGCGAGGCCTGGTTGCGGACGGCGCGGCGGCGGGGCCGGAGGGTGATGACGAAGCTGTCCTCCGTCACGGCCTCTTTCGACACCACGGTGAAGGGGACGAACGTCGTCGTGTTGAGCTCCCTGCCCGTGGAGAGGTACTGGGGCAGTGACAGGGGTCCGCACTGCTGCTTGGCCCAGTAGTAGAAGCCGGTCAGGGTGCCGCCGACGCCGAGGGCGAGGAGCGCTACCTGGACCCACGTGATGGGTTCCATGACCGGCGCCGGCGGAGGAGGAGGGGGTAGTTCCGCCGAACCGTTGACAGGAGCCCCGGCCTCGCTGGGCGGCTGTCTTGCTGCGGCTACGTCATTGTCTGGTTGGACTGCGCTTTCAGGCTGTTTCGGTGTGCTGGATGAATACAGTCGACATTGCTGATATCGATGATGGCCTGACAAAGCAGCTTCCGGCAGATTTGAACAGTGCTCGCGCCTTGAATAGGCCTGCTTGATGAGGGATGCATTCGAGGCCGAGTTTTTGTCCAGGCCGCGTTGGCTATGCGATGCAACTGTGCGCATGCATCGTGACAAGTTTCGACTCATTTTACAGTCTCCAAGTACAGGCCGGATCTATGGCCGAGACTCAGGCCTGGCTGGCACTAGGCGATATGTGTTCGTCCTTGGGGGGATGGTTGTTGGTCATGTTTCTTACTCTCGCTACAAGGCTCGAAAAGCAGCGCTCCACAGTGAATATCGATGAGCGCTCCACTAGACACAGTGTGGAAGTTGTAGCCCATATTCCTTCCTGGCTCCAGCCGCACTGGTGCAGGGTAGGCAACCTATGAGCTGAGGGCTCCATGTTCAAGGGCTCGCCAGCTATTTATTACCTGGTAATAGGTATATGCCAACATTCTATTTATCTATCAAAAGTATGACCTCCCTAGATGCTTGAGAGTCGACATTGTAATACTACAATCGCAATATCTGGCCAGCAGGCGTGATGCCGCCCCGAAAGTGTTCCTCGATCACGTTCCCCTTCCTGACCGTCTCGCGTATCACTCCCTCCACATGCCTAGGCTCGACCCTGCCGTACCAGATCCCATGTCCAGCCAGCGGATGCGGCTGGCCCTCCTCAGTCCGCAATCCAGGCGGTAGGTATATTATGATGTTGCCGGCAAACTTGTGGCCGCCGATGTGACTGATCAAGCCGACCCTCGACGAGGGCCGCTTCCTTCCGTCCCTGTCCTCCGGTACCACCGCGGAAGCAGCACCCCCCACCGGCCCAGCGAGCACGTCGACGCCGCACTTGGGCAGCATCCGCTCAAACTCGGCCCTGAGCAGGGGCCCGTAGACCCCGCAGCGCACATCCCGCCCGCCGTGGCCGCAGACGAGCACGAGGATCTCGCCCACGTCACGCACCTCCCCGACCAGCGGCCGGAGCTCCGGCCTGCGCACGAGTCGCTCGCGGTGCTCGGCGGGCATGGAGTCGTGCGCCCGGTGCAGGCTCTCGGGCAGCAGGTAGCCCCTCGCCAGCGCCTCGAGCTGCCCCGAGGAGGATGATGCGCCCCGCTCCAGGGCCGGCACGAGTTTGAAGTCGGGCAGCAGGAGGACGGCAGACGTCCCCGGCCTACCGGAAGATGGGAACGATGCGTTGAGCACCGAGACGTTGTGGTATGGCTGAAAAAAAAAGAAACGAAAAGCGACAGAGCAAAAGATGAGGTCACTTACCGTCAGCCATCTTACGCCCCGTAATTCAATGGAGCCAAGTCCTTATTTTTTGGACGCTGGTTATGCTTTCTGCAGAATAAAGAAAAAAAACTCACATCGCTCAGGCTTCCACCGCGGCCAAAGAAGGCCCGCAGGTCGGCCGCGAGGTTATCTCCGCCCTCGTCGTCCTCAATCTTGGACGGCCAGTCGTCCTTGCCGGTACAGACCAACACGTGCCGCTGGTACGCCGGCATGAGGCCGTTGAGCTTGGTGGCGTGGTCAATCTCGGAGCCCTCTGGCATGGTCGGCGTCGGCTGGCAGGGGCATGTCGGCGCTGGGCACACCGGAATGGTCGGGACGGGAGGTCTGCGGGAAGCCGGCAATTCCGCCGATGACGACGTCCATCTGCAGCTCCTGGCGGCGGCTCGAGTGAGACCTGGTAACGATCTTTTCAGGGGGGCGATGAAGTGCTGTGACATGTTGGGCGATTTGATAAAAGAGTTTTGGTCTATAATTTGAAGGGGTGATTTAATTTGGTTGGATGCAAAATAGTCCAAGGACAATGCTTTGTCGTATGGGACCTACTGTACGTCCTCATGATTTAACGTTTGCGGGTTGGTGCTGGGTTTGTTTGCTAAAGAGGCAAGAACTGGGTTATTGACTAAACCCTGGGCTGCTAAATCCGACAAGCCTAATTGATCGCCATTCAGTCCTCCACCACCACCACAACCACAACACACTGGCAAACAAGAAGGACATGCGGGTTTTTCCAAATGGTCAATATTCATACATGGCGTCATTAGACAGTTCTCGGCTCGTTCATTACATATACAAACTCAGTCATCCACGCCAGGTCAAGGTCATACCTGCCGGCCGCCGCGGAAACGACGCGGCAAAATATATCTCCATATCTGTACATGTCCAACCATGGGGGTATATCCTTTCGTTTTTGTTTTCTTTTTGATTTGCCATGAACACATTTTTATTTCTTTCACCTCGACCAGCGTTTCCAAAACTTCCAGCGCGACTCACCCGGCGCCTCCCTCTTGGTCATCTTGTCCCTACCCCTCACGCGCAGGAAATACACCGGTATCCCCGCCACCACAAATGCCACCACGAGCAGCGTCTGCAGCGGCTGCGCAAAGACGGCCCGGCTCAGGAGGAACAGGCTGACGCAGCAGAATATGACGGGAGTCGTGATCCAGGCCTTGTACGGCCGCTCCAGCTGCGGCTCCTTGACCCGCAGGATGATGAGGCCCAGCACCGTCAGGAAGTAGAAGGTGTAGCCCGCCACGCCGTAGAACGTCACCAGCGTCCCGAACTCGCCCACCACAACGTACGCCGTCGTGAGCGCGGCGTTGACCACTAGGGCCCACACCGGCGTGAAGAAGAGACCCGTCTCCTCGTCTCCCACCAGCCGCGCCAGCGTCCTGCTGAACCAGCTCCGGGTCCTGGTCGACGTCAGCGAGTCCTGTTCGCCCGCGTTGCCTATCCCAATCCTGCCCAGGAACGCTGGGAAGTAGCCCTCCCGCCCTGCGACGTAGACCAGTCGGCTACTGGTGAATGTGGAGCTGTTGAGCGATCCGAAGCAGGACGCGCTGACGATCAATGCTAGCACGAGCGAGCCAACCGGCCCAAAAACCTTGGCGCCGAACATGACGGCCACCGTGTTGCTCGAGTTGATTGTCGCTAGGGGTAGGACCAAAAAATAAGAGACATTGGCGAGGATATAGCATACGATGACTAGTGGCATGGCCGTGTGTATGACCCTGGGCAAATCCTTGGTAGGGTTGCGGAATTCTCCCACAACGTAATTGGTCTGTGATGGCAAGTCGCAAGTTAGATTTTATCAATAAAACCAATGCCTGACAGGGGGGGACTCACGTTATCCCAGCCGTCATACGCCCACAACCCGGCGTACAGGGCCACAGCCCATCCCGCTGTGTCAGTCTTGGTGCCCTCGAACCATGCGCGGTTCTTCCAGTCATGGTTTGGCTCCCCCGAATACGTAAAGCCCGTGGCTGCGACTACGATGCCCGTGACGGTGACCCCGATCAGGGCAATGAACTTGAAGAACATGAGCATGTCGTTGAGCCGCGTGCCCAGTCGCGTTGACACACAGTTGAGAAACGTGACAAAGAACAACCCTATGAGGGCCACCACCTTGTTGACCCACGGGTTGATGGTCTCGGCCTCGGCGCCAATAAAGGCGCGCACGAGATACTCGCCCATGATTATGGACACGATGGCGGCGCTGCCGGGCTTGAGCACCAGCACGGCGACCCAAGCAAACAGAAACCCAGAGAGCTCTCCCATGATCTTGGCGAGGTAGACCTGCGGCCCGCCATTGAGAGGTATTGCGCCGCCTAGCTCCGCATAACTGGAGGCTCCCGTCCATGCCAGCACGCCGGCGACCACCCAAACGATGATGGACGCGCCAGGCGACCCGACATTGGCGTTGACCTGGCTGGGGGACGAGAAGATCCCGGACCCGATGATGAGGCCGACGATGAGCGAGAGGCCGTTGAGGTACGTGAGCGTCTTGTGCTTCTCGAGCGAACCACCTCCCAGCCCCCCAGCGCCGGGCTGGCCAGGTGTTGTTGAAGCGCCCAACGGTGCGTACCCAGACCCGCCGGCGGTGGAGGATAAGGGGAAGAGGTTCGCTGTGAGGTCAAAGCCCGAGGAGACGGAGAAGGAGCGATCATGGCGGTTCGGCCGACCACTTGAGGCAGCGGGATTGTGCTCATCGAGAGGGTCGTCGCGCTCGAGGGAGGCTTTGCGGGAGGAGGATATGCTGGGTCGGGAGTCGGTGTCGGCCGTGTCCTCGCCGAGCTGGCTGGAGCTGGCAAGGGATGCGAGTTCGAGTGAGTCGCGGGCATGCGCCTGAGTTCTAGAATACAGAGGCGGCATTGGAACTGGGTGGTTTAGGGGCACGTTGGCCGCCCCCGTTGAGAATCAGGCTGGCGCAGAAGTTTGGAGCAGCTGTAGCAAGCAAAATCGAAGCTGTTCAAGGTCGATGGCGGTGGGTGGGGATGTGCGAGGGTATGTAGAGCTAGACCAAGGGTATTATAGCACTGGCCCTAGTCTTGTAAGCAGGTGGTTGGTGCTATGTCGGACGGCGGGGCGTATAGTGTGGTTTTCGCTCTTCGAATCCGGAGTCGACGCAAAAGCAGGTAAAGAGACCGTGTCGTGTTGTTGGGAACAAAGTGTTTGAGTTGTTACAGATGCGAATTCTCAGTAGGAGGATTACAATAGAGTACGTTATTGTGAGCCCATTGCGGAGTGCAAGCAAGGGATCAAAGATAAAAGAGGATGCGCCCCCTTTTTCCAAGCCAAAAAAAAAAAAGAAAAGATAATGGCGACAGCTTCTTCAGAAGACTGTCTTGAGACCGGAACAAGTAGATGGCAATTAAGGCAAGGTGGTTGGCGATAGACTAGAGAGGAGACAAAGAGATGGTCGCAGTCTGGGATGCGGTCAATTGCTGGTGGCTTTACTTGGCATAAACCCTGTCGCAAGGGTGGATCGGCGCCACACGTGGAGCGGTACCAAGAGCCGACATGGTCAGAATTTTGTATTGCTCAGGGCGGCCATGATCACCAGGACAAATAATGCCAAAGATGCAGGCAAGATTTGGAGGCCAGAGGGTGAACGGCAAAGCAAAGCTAGAATTGTTGACATTAGGGATGCTTCGTCTGTCTACCTTTAAGGGGCCTTTGCAGCAATAAATAGTTCAAGCTTTGCGGATCGAGGCTTGGCATCCATCCAGGCTGAAGGATAGCCACTGACCCTGGAATTAATTTTCAAATGCCGGGGGAAGTCACGCTGCACGTGTCGCTGTGATACATGCACTAGATGAATTAATTAGCCAGCACAAAGACAGCATCACCGTTTGTTTGTACCTAGGCAACACTTCCATTGACCAGAAACAGGAAAACAGCTAGGCAGAGTGCTTCCAACTCTGGTATTCAGCTGGGTTGGTACGGTTCGCAATGCCTTCAAGATGACCTTGACCTTGGGGAAAATTTTAGGTCGCCTCCCACGTACCGCAAGGGTCAATGGCCAGAGCCCAAGTCTTTGCTGCCAATCGTCATATCGGCCGTTGACCCGCGGTCGAGCGCCGGCCGCGTTTTTAGGCAATGTAGCCCTGCGCCGGAGCTACGCAGACCACAGACGGCTGAATCTGCCGGCACTTGACCGCAAATGGAGGGAGAGATGGGCCGCAGAGAAGCAAGCCGCCGGCCAGGAGTCGGACCCAAAGCCCTCAGACCCAGACACCTACGTCTTGCCCATGTTCCCATATCCCTCAGGCTACCTCCACCTGGGACACCTCAGGGTCTACACCATCGCAGATGTGTTGGCCCGCTTTCGTTCCATGCAGGGGAGCAAAGTCATGCTGCCCATGGGATGGGATGCCTTTGGCCTCCCTGCCGAGAATGCAGCCATCGAAAGAGGCATCGATCCGGCAAAGTGGACCAAGGACAACATCGCCAAAATGAAGGAGCAGCTGGGAGTTATGAACTCTTCGTGGGATTGGTCTCGGGTAGGTTGGCCTCTCGGTGATTGCGTCACTTGCTCACCTTTTCTTTGCCGCCCTCCGTATTAATGCGTCATGTGCCCGGCCAGGAAATATCAACATGCGACCCCGAGTTTTATAAGCACACCCAAAAGATCTTTCTCCTCCTCCACGAAAAGGGACTTGCCTACCAAGCCGAGGCTGAGGTCAACTATGACCCTGTCGACAAAACAGTGCTCGCCAACGAGCAGGTAGATGCCAATGGTTGCTCTTGGCGTTCCGGTGCCAAGGTTGAGAAGCGTCGTCTAAGGCAGTGGTTTTTCAAGATCTCCGAGTTCCGGGAGTCCCTACTACAAGACCTCGACGTCTTGGCCAAGAACGACGCTTGGCCCGAGAGGGTGCTGACGCAACAGAGGCATTGGCTGGGCAAGTCTACCGGCGCCCTAATCAAGTTTCCCGTACTGGCAGGTGGCAGTGACATCCATCGCGCCATAGAAGTCTTCACTACTCGCCCAGACACCTTGTTCGGCGTGCAGTACCTTGCCCTGGCCTCCACCCACCCGGTCGTCCTCGACTTGGCAAAGAAGGATCCCGAGCTTCAAGCTTTCCTCGACACCCTTCCAGGACTGCCCCCGGATTCCAAGGTTGGATACCTTCTGCAAGGACTGCGGGCCGTGAATCCCCTCGCCTACCACGAGGACACGCCAGACGCCACCAAGGCCTCGATACCTGTATATGTGGCTCCATACGTCCTGGGAGACTACGGCGAGGGTGCTGTGATGGGCGTGCCGGGACACGATGTGCGGGACCATGCCTTCTGGCGGACACATCAATCTGACGAGCCCGTTCGCGTTGTTCTCGCAGCCTCAGAAGACGAATCCACGACAGCTTTCCTCAACGAGCCTTTTCTCGACGACGGTGTCATGACGGCTGCGGGGGGGCCATTTAGGGGCAAGCCATCCCGTGAAGCCGGTACCATGATGGTTCGTATGCTGAAAGAGGCAGGCCTTGCCAGCGAGGTCGAGAAGTGGCGCCTTCGCGACTGGCTCGTTAGCCGTCAGCGTTATTGGGGAGCTCCCATTCCTATAATCCACTGCAAATCATGCGGCAATGTTCCCGTGCCGGACGAACAGCTTCCTGTCAAGCTGCCTCAGGTAGACGGACACTGGGCAGAGCGGAAGGCCGGCAATCCTCTCGAGACAGCTGAGGATTGGGTCAACACCACGTGCCCCAAGTGTGACGGCCCAGCGAAACGCGACACAGACACCATGGACACGTTTGTTGATTCGAGTTGGTATTATATGCGCTTCATAGACCCTCATAACAGCGCCGAACCGTTCTCAGCCGACAGGGCAAAATCTCTTTTGCCGGTGGACTTGTATATTGGCGGTGTCGAGCATGCCATCCTTCATCTTCTCTACGCTCGCTTCATCTACAAATTCCTCATGTCGTCTACCTCCCAGGCGGCCAAGGAGGGCGAAGAGGTTCACGAGCCTTTCAAGAGGCTAATCACACAAGGTATGGTTCATGGCAAAACAATGAGTGACCCCCAAACTGGGCGCTTCTTGAAGCCAGGCGAGTATGACCTACAAAACCCGGCGAGGCCGCTCGTCAAGGCCACCGGTGAGCCGGCACTGGTAACATACGAGAAGATGTCAAAATCCAAGCACAACGGCGTCGACCCGACAGACTTCATAGCACAATACGGAGCCGACGCAACGCGCGCCCACATGCTCTTCCAGGCGCCCGTTGGCGACGTGCTCAACTGGGATGATACCAAGATTTCGGGTGTGACCAGATGGCTCACCAAGCTCCACGAGGCCATCCAGCGACTCGAGGGTCGCGCCAGCAGCATCGACCCCTCACCCAGGGAGTTTCTGGAGAAGACTAGAGGCCAGCCTAGCTGGGACGCCGACGTGGCTATATGGCGCCACGTCCAGCAGACAATCCCATCGGTCACGGCGTCCTACGACCGCGTCTACTCGGTCAACACGGTTGTGTCCGACCTGATGGGACTGACCAACACCATCCTGGCGCACCGCGACGCCGCCAGCGAGACGATCCAGGCGGCCGCGGCATCGGCCCTGCTGCGCATGCTCGCCCCGATCACGCCCGCATTTGCAGAAGAGTGCTGGAACATCCTTCACTCGTCGTCTACGGCCTCGATATTTGCCGGCGTGTCCTTCCCCGAGGCCGACGGGTCGTTGGACGTGCTCCAGCCGACCGTACAGAAGTGTGCCGTTCAGGTCGACGGGAAGCTCGCCGTTGTGGCAGAGGTCCCGCAACCTCCCGAGACGCTGAAGGGGGACAAGAAGGGTCTGGAGAAGTGGATAGTGAAGCAGATTCTCGAGAGCGAGAATGAAGAGGTTAAAGAGAAGCTTGGGCGCTGGTCGGACCTGGCCAAGGCCAGGGCGATTGTGATTCGCGGTGGGAAGCTTGTAAACTTTGTACTACCAAAATAGACGGCTATAAAGTGTACGATGGGTGGCATCGCCTATCATGGTAACAGAATAATGTTATTACTATCTGATTCAGAGGATTGCGTCTGCATATTTCACATTATCCGCTGTTCTTTGTGCTCACTGCTAGATGTTGAATGGCTTCGATGGCTGTTCTGGTATTTTCTGACATAGACCCAACCACACACGACAACCAATAGAATCAACGCGCTAAAGAAAAGTTTGCAGCTGAGTCATCCCGTGCCTGAATTTCCCACAGGTATATATACCAGCCTCCACCCGCTCCGGAACCCACAGAGTCCTCCCTTTTTTTCTTCCTTTCTTCTCTCATTCTAGTGCACGGGTTTTACGCATATCAGTGAGGATTCGTCCGAGATTGCGTTTTTGCTAGTTGAAAACTACATACCTGACCACTCCATGTGGGCTTCGGCCTGCATGGGAATTTTTGGAACCAAAAGATCTCTCGGAGGATTTTTGTCCGTTTGTTTTTTTTTCATTGCATCGGGCCCTTGTGGCGTGTTGTGAAGAAGAAAATAGTATTTTGATTGCGTCTTGTTACCAGCTTGTGGCAGCAAGTCACGAATGGCTAGAGAAGAAGGATACCGAAAGAACTATTGTTTTTGGAGTGTCAATGTGTTCGCGTGTGCTGCCTGCCGATAGATGCCTCTCTAGCTTTGTTTACTTTGATATAACTGTCAAGTCAAAATGTTGATCTCACGACTCGAGGGGTGACCGCGACGAGCATCTTGCAAATCCCCACGTATCCATCATCATAAAACCTGCTGCACAAGCTCCAAAACATCGAAGAAAGCCTCCCTCTCGCCCGACGCCTCCGCCTTCCGCATGCCTAGGCCGAGCACCAGCGTCCGCTTGTCGTCCGGGTTGCGCGTTGAGAGGAAGCTGGCTATCTGCGCGGCGTACAGCTGGCCTATGGTCTCGCGCTCGTCGCCACCGGCACCGAGGAGCGTGGTGGCAGTGAGGTGGGCGGGCGGCAGGGAGCCGATGTTGGACCGCGGCAGGGCCATTTCGACCATTGCTGATGATGGCGCGGACAGTTGAACTTGGAACTGGAGCGGGGGGATAAGATATCAGTCAGGTATCGGAGGGGGAAAGATATTTATACATAATCTCTAATTTATTCGACGAGTTGAAGAAAAAGACGGCGGCTTTCAAGATGCACATGCACATACCCACTGCGCCAATCTCCCATCCTGTGACAGCGTAACCATAATCTTGTCCGAGAAGCTTGTCGAGGTGGCCTCCGTAGCGATGCCATTTACGTTTCCCGTGGCGCTTTTCGACGGCGCGGGAAACGGGTCAGGCCGCACTTCTAGGCTGGTCATTGTGATAGGTGACAGCGATGCTCTGGGACTGTATCTCCTCCGGTCTGAATAGTCCAAGTAAGGAAGGCTATGATGCTACAGTCAAGGCAGCCAGGCTATTTGATGAAGCCTCTGAGCATGCAAACTCCTACAGTGCGACAGTTCCAGCCAAAGCTCCCCGCAGCTGCAATTGATGGCGGGGGAGAGACAGTGCCAGATATTGGCGTGGGCTACCTTGTTGGTGCCCCACTTTACAACAATTCGGCCGGCAGAATTCCTCGACCGCCAAAATTTTGTCTTCGCCGGGTGTTTTTACACTGCACTGCCTCAGATCTTTGTCTGGCTACCTCGGAATCTCTTGTCGTCCATCTACTGCCTGCTTGCAATTGACATTTTAATATTTCCCCTTGTTCAACTGTCCCCCGAACAAGTCACAGACAGACCGGGTCGCTCATTGGGCCGGTGACAAGCCAACCCCCACGACTTTACATTCGGCTCCTGTCTACTGACACTCTCGCCAAAATGCCCAAATTTGTGGCGCGGCAGAGGAAACGCAAAGTTCTCGACAGAGAGCGGGCAGCTGCTTCAAGGCAACAAGAGGAGGACCAAGATGTCGAAGGGTCGGCCAACGCCATCAAGGGCGAGGATCACGTGGCCACGGAAACCGCCAAGCTGAAAGCTAGCATGAAAGACCAGGGGTTTTCGGTCTCTGCGAAGAAGGCCAAGCGGTTGGAAAAGTACATTGAAGCGAAGCTGAAGAAGGACGAGAACAGGGAGCTTTTGGCCAAGTTGGCGGCCAACAAGATTGACACGAGTCTGTTTTCCTCCAGCAAAACCCTGGGCCAGTCCAAGCAGACAAAGCGCCAGGCTATGGCCCAGGCTCTGAAGGAAGAAAGGGCCGGGCTTCCGGGGACAGCTGCTAGAGAGGAAATCCTTTACGAAAAACGCAAAGAGAGGGATGCTTCGGGTTCTGACGAGGATTCAGAATCCGAGTCTGAGCCCGAGTCCGAATCGCAGTCTAAGCCTGCTGTACCTGTTACCTTGGCTAAAAGTGTCCAGGCAGGAGCAGCACCGCTACCTTCCGCTGGCTCGGGTCTGAAAAGACCGCTGGACTTGGACGATGATGGGAGACCAGTGATTCAGAAACGTCAGAAGCGGGGAGGTGTCAAAAGCAAGATCTCCCTGACTAAGAAAGCACCGGTTGAGGCCGAAGAATCAGACCAATGGGATGGTTTCAGTTCAGAGAAGAGCGAGGATTCTGAGGATGATGAAGAGTCTGAGGCTGATGAGGAGTCTGGTGATGACCAAGATGCTTCGGAAGCATCAGACGAGTCGAGTGAGGAGGAATCAGAATCAGATACCGACGACCATGTTGACGTATCACAGAGGCGATCTGCATTCAAGGAGTGGGCTCAAGCACAGCGAAATGAGGCCCTCGGATTTCAACCCTCCACCTCAAACATATTGGACATACCTCGCCCTGCAAATTTCAAGCCCCGGCCGGTGGAGGACGAGCCTCTACCAGCTGAGCTACAACCCACCAAGGCTATTGAGAGAAAGGCATACAGTGTTTCTGTCACTCGCACACCGGAGATCCAAGCAGCAAGACTAGCTCTCCCGGTTGTGTCAGAGGAGCAAAGAATTATGGAGGCAATACACAACAACCACATTGTGGTCATATGTGGTGCAACCGGTTCTGGAAAAACAACACAGATTCCGCAGTTTCTGTTCGAAGCTGGATATGGCTCCCCCGACTCGCCGACTCCCGGGATGATAGGCATCACTCAGCCCAGGAGGGTTGCTGCGGTGAGCATGTCAAAACGGGTAGCTCAGGAGCTGGGCAACCACTCTGAAAAGGTTGGCTATCAAATCCGATTCGAGGGCACCACAAGCGAGGCCACAGCTGTCAAGTTCATGACAGATGGTGTGTTGCTTCGTGAGGTCGCCCAGGACCTTGCTTTACGCAAATATTCGGCAATTGTGGTGGATGAAGCTCACGAAAGAAGCGTCAATACCGACATTCTCATTGGCATGCTCAGTCGCGTTATCAAGCTCAGGGCAGACATGTCCCAAGAGGACCCCTCGATTAAGCCCCTGAAGCTTATTATCATGTCCGCGACCCTGCGGATTGAAGATTTGACCGAGAACAAGAACCTTTTTGCCACGCCACCGCCAGTACTCGAAGTCGAAGGGAGGCAATTTCCGGTCACCCTCCATTTTGCGCGAAAGACGCATCACGACTATGTCGAGGAGGCCTTCCGTAAGATTAGCAGGGGCCACAAGAAGCTGCCGCCAGGCGGCATGCTTGTCTTCCTGACCGGCCAGAATGAGATAGCCCAACTTAGCAAGAGGCTTAAGCTTGAGTTCAATGGGGTCGCATCTACCAGCGCGCCCCAAGTCAGGATCTCAACACAGGATGCGCCGCTCGAGGCCGAGGATGTGGACTTTGGAGATGCATTTGACCCCAACCAAGACGACTATGACGATGGCGAGGGATCTGACGGTGATGAGGGCGAGGAGGAAGAGTTCAAGATTGAGGACGAAGAGCCTTCCACTGGTCCTTTGCGCATGCACGTGCTGCCTCTTTACTCACTGCTCCCGACAAAAGAGCAGATGCGCGTGTTCGAGCCCCCTCCAGACGGTAGCCGTCTCGTCGTCCTGGCCACGAACGTGGCCGAGACGAGTTTGACTATTCCAGGCATACGATACGTCTTTGACAGCGGTAGATCCAAAGAACGCAAGTATGACCAGCTGACGGGCGTCCAAAGCTTCGAGGTTGGATGGATTAGCAAGGCCAGCTCAAATCAGCGTGCAGGCAGAGCCGGTCGCACCGGACCTGGCCACTGCTGGAGACTCTACTCTTCAGCTGTCTACGAGAGGGACTTTAGCGGGTTTGCACTGCCGGAACTTTTACGCACATCGCTGGAGGGAGTTGTGCTTCAGCTCAAGTCCATGAACCTCCAGCATGTCATCAACTTTCCGTTCCCTACACCCCCCGAACGGGAGAGTCTTATCAAAGCAGAGAAGCTCTTGAAGTATCTCTCGGCAGTCTCAGATGAGGGACGTGTGTCACAAGTCGGATACACCATGTCCATCTTCCCTCTGTCACCGCGCTTCTCCCGCATTCTCCTTCTCGGTCACCAGCATGACTGTTTACACTATACCATCACTCTTGTTGCCGCTCTATCTGCTGCTGAGATCTTCGTTCCGGAGAATCAAGCAATCCCCCAACTGGTGGTCCAGGAAGAAGGAGCCATACGCACAAACGAGGACATCCAAGCTGAAACCAGGCAGGCCGCTGTAAGACGACAATTTAACGCAGTGAACAAGAACTTCTGCTTCCTTGATGACAAGTCGGATGCCATCAAGATGCTCCAAGTCCTCGGCGAGTTTGCACATGAGCCAACAGAAAAGTGGTGCGAGAGTCATTTTGTGCGGTACAAGGTCCTCAAGGAGGCACAGAAGCTTCGCCAGCAGATAGTGCAGCTTCTCAAGACAAACATACCCTCATTCGCCAACATCACGTTTCAGGACAAGCTGGACGCACCGACTGAAAAACAGGTTAAAGCCCTGAAGCAGATGGTTGCTGCAGGCTTTGTCGACCGCGTCGCAATCCGGGCCGATAAGGCGCCAACACCGCCCGCACTCTACCGGCCCCCGAGACGAGCCATCGATGTTCCATATATACCCCTGTCTCCTCTAGTACCTAACGGGGGTTCATCGGATGA
>JARHUK010000172.1:0-13994 GCA_031001725.1 Pseudopyricularia javanii
AAAATAGACCATGTGTGCATGTGTGTGTGGTCTACACTTTCACCTAGCGGGTGGGATGGTCTAGGACTGCAACTCTGGTCGATTCGATTATAGGTCCAGTAGGATTTTCGTTGTAATCTTAATTCGGTTATTTTTTTTTATCTCTCCTTGCTTGGGCAGGTAAACCTACCAGCAAAAGCCTCCCCGTCCAGCCCGGGCCGAGTGAAACGTGGACGTCGTTTACCTGGTGTATTGTAATGGCCTTGGTTGGCCCAGCTTTGTTCTATCCCTTTTTAGCGCACTAGAGAAAAACAGACTTTCAGGTGTACCTTGGCCACCGAGATTGTAGGACCGTAAGTCTAAGTCAAATAAATGCATACAAGAAAAGTAATAAAGGGCAACAGATAACCGCCCCTCCCAAATGCCTCGCGCGTTTTTACCTTTTGGTCCAGACCTCGGTGAATTGATCGCACTATGCTGGTGGTTGAAAGCCAGCAAGCAAAGTCGCTTTGGATATGAAACAACAAGTGCAGAACCCGAGGATTCCCATCGGCAAACCATAAAATGTTCATATTAACCCTATACATAGTAAATCTCATTTGCCTCCTGGTTATAGGCCACCGTCGACGTCTGTTCGATGTTATCACTGCGCCCAAGCCTCTGCTGTTACATAGTAAATCCAAAACAAACTGCATGGTCCATCCTTGGTCCCAGGCATCAGCAGCAAAACCTACTTATTCCAAGCAAAACATCATATACATCGGCCTATCCAAGTGCATTTATATCCTGGGCTGCACCCAAGATATCTTTCTTTGAAAGCATACAAAAAAAACGTACGCATTGGGTCAGCTGACATATCGCGATACCCACCGCGCCCGATAGCTCATGGATTGCTGGTTGGGTTACAAAATAAGTCGTCGATGGCGTCGTCACCGCCTAGAACATCTCGGGACCAACTTTTACGGCCATCGGTCGCCCGGATTGTTTCAAGGTTCCTATAGCAATGTCGAAGAGCTCAAGATCGTGCCCTTTTTAAAAAAAAAAGTTAGGCAAGTTCAGCCCACCTGTCTGTCCAAATGCGATCTAGGGGTTATCGAGGCTTTGCCATTGGGAAGAGGAGGGGTTTCTAACCAGGTGATGCCAGAAGTGATACGGCTACAGGCAGCTTCTCTTCTTTTCCCGTAACTTTAGAGCGGAACGGCGAGTGGCCAACTGTTGAAATTGCCAAGTCAGCAAGGCCAACATGAAATTCGTAGAATAGCGGCCATGCTCGAACTGGTACCGCAACCAACTGAAGAGCATTATGAGAAACTAACTTGGGATTGTCAACTCTGGGCCGCCTAAAATTGGAGACAAGAAGAGATTCGGCACGCAGTCGGGGTCGAAGTGATTCCTAGACGCCCATACTGTCAGCTCTATCTTCCAGAGACTAAACGCGTTAAGACCAGAAAAAAAAGACACGGAATGGAATAAAACAAACAGCGGGGGGTCATCCCGATATCGAGGTGATATCTCCTCGATTGGAATGATGGTGATTGCGTCTCTCTCCGACTCCATCGCAACGTGCCTGTTGAACCAAGTCTTGTACACTTCCAATCTCCTCATGGCCTCGTCTCGCTCTTCCAGGGTTATGTTTGAAGATAGCTCCCTGCGAATACCTCTTTGTTAATAGGCCAATTGCGCAGCCATCGATTCAAGAAAGAAGAGGTAGCCTACCACTGCCAGCGAACCGGGGGGCTGATATACGGTTCCTTGCCGAACTTGTCCGAGTAGTCTTGCCGGAACTTATCAAAGCTGTGATAGTCGTCGTAGAAGAATGAGTTTCGGCCCACCTTTCACCAGCATATTAGCTTGTCACTCCAGCCAAGTACGCCGAGTTGTGAATCACATCTTACATGCTTCATGTACTCCTGAAGTGAAGCACCCTTGGCCTCTTGAGGTGGGCAATGGTCCCAAAGCTCCTCACACGATACAACAGTACGGTCTACTCCCAAGAACCTCTCAAGATCGGTTATGAAGCTGTCGATGAGGGCCATCTGCGTCTGATTCCCGATGAGTGACATGTAGTCACTAGGGTAGATGATGGCCGGGTTTCCCTACTCTACTTATTAACCACAACATCTGAAATCTTGCCGATTCATTGTTGTTCATAAAGCTTACGGTAGTTTTGGCAGGAACCAAGTCACTCCCATACCAGACACTCGCGAAGTGCTTGCAATCGCCAAGGTCTCTACCGAAAAAGGTTGGCACGTCGAACCGCCTTGATTCCGCAAGGGGCAAACATTAGCACGTGGTAGAGAGGTTCCATGTCACCAAGATGTCAATTCTACCCTCCAAAAATAACTCACCGAAAGCTTGGGATGTAGCCATCGACAGGAAGCACTCCATGGGTTGGTCGCATGGCAAAACAGCCGTTCCAGTGTCCAGGTCGTCTACCACTACCGCTTGCTATTTCATCAAAAGAAAAAAAAATGAATACAAACCTGGTCAGCGTTTCACCAGATCGAGAAGTACAAAAGAACAGGTAATAAAAAGTTGGGACGGTAAAAGACAACTAGAGACTGACTATCTGATCCAATGGTAATATCAAGCCACTGGTAAGCAGCGCATGCGGCTCCGCTGCCGCTGCTACTCCCAGCTGGTGACTGATATCCATCCGCCCGTGGGTTCCACGGGGCTTGATAATCAATGCACTCGACCGGTTCCTCGGTGGCGGCAAAAGAGGCCAGTTTCGTAGTGCCCACGATGATAGCGCCAGCTTTGGCGATCATCTCGATGCAGGCGGCCGTCTTTGCTGGAGGATCGTAGAGCTCGAAGTAGGCCTTGTTGCCAACCGAGGTGCGGACATTGGTCAATTGGAATATGTCCTTGACAGCTATCCGTAGCCCGCCGAGGGGGAATTGGCTGTTCCTGGCCGAAGCTAGCCGCGAAGGCACGGCGATCGCGAGGGTTTCGAGGGTGGCAGAACCAGCAAAGACCAGCTCCTCGAAGGCACTTGGAAGACTAGGTCAGCAGGAATAACCAGTCCACGAGCCTGGCTGCGGCACGACCACGACCTAAGAACCTACCCGTCCGCCCTGGGCTGCAGGGAATGAAGGAAAGCTCCGTTGGTGTCATCGTAAAGCCTGTATACAGGAGCAATCCTACTACCGACTGTAACGTGTGGACCGGAACCGAGCCCCGGTCTCGGCTTGAGGACGCAGATCCATTGCGTGCCTCTGGCTTCAAGGAATTGTTTCGCCTCTTCAGTCAGGCGGACATTTGGCTGGCTCGAGCAGATCAGCACGCCAGACAGGAAGTCTTCGGTAAAGACATCGTCGTGGGCACTGGCGTGTTCAAGGAAGTTGGCCAGAAACTGCGCCGTCACTTGTGACAGGTCGTCGTCGACGTGGATGACGGTTACGATGCCGGGGTTATCGTCGATGTCGTCCGGGATCTGAGCGGGGTAGCGTAGTGTCTTATTATTAGTAAATGAATGCACGACCAGGCGGAATACTAATCAGAACGTATCTCGAAAACGCCATCTACCAGAACTTCAGGTCCGGCAAGAAATCGAGCTCCGCCCACGACGAAAGGTTGCATCAAGTCCAATCTCGGGGCGGGACGTATCGGAGCGCCATGTTCGCTGGTTGACAGGCGCGGCGCCCGCCTTTCGATGGTGGACATGGACAAGAACGAGATGGCGACGGCCTTGTGTTGGTATCTTGGCGGCGTTTATATCTCGAGCTCAGCCTTTGTCTTTGTGTGTTGAGTGGTCAATGTATGTTCCGGAATGAGCGGATTGTTTTATAGGTTCAATGTGTTGTCCATTGCTTCTTTTCGAATATGTTCTTACGGAGTGTGGTTCCGACGTAGATAAGGTATGCTAAGGCTACTGCCCTTTTATTTACCTACGGATTACATATTTCCCAAGGTAGGTACACGTAAGTATCACTAACACATCTACCACAGCAGGCAAAGCCTAGGCTGGACACACCGTGACTGTAGTACGCCAACTTTGTGAGGCATGCCTCGCGTATGCTGTACTTCCCCGCATCTTCGCGACAGCCTACGTAGGTACCCAGGCTATAAAACTCGGCAATGAAACGGATGCTCATTAGGGTAACTTATGCCAGTGAGATGCTCCTTATCTCTTTTCACTGTCAGACATTCACACCTACCAACTTCATGCCAATCTAAAACTCGGTGCGTTGGGCCGTCGCTCCGTACACTTCCGATGCATGCTCCAGTCATGTAGAGAGTTTTAATTCCCATAGATCCGCACCGTCTCCCCTTTCTTGAAGCCATACGCCGTCGCGACACTGGTGCCCTGGCTCGGCGGCCAGTTCTGGCGCCAGGGCTGTGCTCTTCTGTCATGTCGTCGACGCGATGACTCCCGTCCCGCAGCCTTTTTCGAGAGCGAATGTGCTCCCGCCATGGACTCGGGGTTTCCAGTCGCTGTCAACGCCTGCGAGTGACTCTTGAGGTCGGACATGATGTTTCCTGTGCTACCCATGTCAGCTCCGCGTATTTTTGTCCGCATGGGACCTCAAGTTGTTATTGCAGGTAAGCTACTCACTCGAGTGTTTTGTAAGGGCACAAGATGATATGTGTGCGCTCTTGGGGGCCGTATTGTGTGTTCTAGCGTCAAAGGTAATGATATTGAGGCCAACTTCTGGGACGGCTACCACGGATTTGAAGCGGGCTGCTCTGTAGTTATACTTTAGATATTGTCTTCAGCTATCTACTCAACAGCCCCTTATCTTCAAAGAAGACGCCTCGGAGGGATACGTTTGCATAGCCGGCAAAAAGGATGTAACGTGCCACGTTGCCACCCTCCTCCGCCAGCGCAAAGAAGGCATCATTCAATGCTCCCCCACTCTGCTGCGCAGCAAGGCTGTCAAACTGAACCCCCCCCAGAAACCAAGTGATTGGCTGGTGTTGAATAAGATACAAAGCAGTTGCCTTTATATGCAGCGTTTCATGCGCCCAATGCACCGGCTACATAGCTGCCAGCTTTGCAAAAGAGGGGTCTTCTGATCCTCAGCCTCGGTGTGTAACCTCATAGCTTGGCTCGGATAGATTTGTTCGGGTGGACTGGTCTTATGACCAGCTATCTTTATATTGTCATCGAGATTGCCATTTCCGCTGTGTACTTGAGCCTCAAGGCCAGTTGGTCGCCGCTCGACCAGTAGCTAACTTAAGTAATTGGCTGACACGGATGCTTAGGTACTCGCCTTTCTAGGATCTACTTGGCCATAGCGCCATGTCTTCAACTTTCACCCAGAGGGAGCTTGCCCTCCCCGAGATAAAATCCAGCATATCATTCCTTGAACGGGACCCGTTGTTCCTGACAGAGAAGCCATATGCTTTCCGTTACGATGTTGGCACTCCTGGAGTCCGGCAGACCAATATGACTATGAGCTCCTTGCCAATGACTCTGAGAAATATCAGAGGGTTTGAGAGTCACTTTTCCTTGGAAACCAATGGTTTCGAGGTGATGAGCGTGGGCGATACAATCCAGTACGAGGACTTCTTTGATCCTGATTCTGTTAAACCCTACCTCGCAGCCCTGGGGAAACTGCTACAAAAGAGACTGGGCGCTTTGCATGTTGAGGTCTTTAGATATGGGGTAGGTTCTGCTGGAGCTTTCGCCTGTTTTTCCAGAAATTGTTACCCGGCTCTGATATGCCCAGCTTCGAAAACGCCATCCGGAGTTTCCCGTGTCCACTGGGGACAGATACGAATACGACCAGCCTACGTCGGTGGCACACATTGGTATCCAATTCTCTGTGTTGTCTCTTGTCCAAGCACAGGTGTTGAAACTTACTTGTTTTCGTACTTTTAGACACTACCGTTGATGAAATGTTAGACTATGTCGACCGACTACCTGAGGAGAGACGACGACTGTTCCAGGGCCGGAGATGCCAATGGTTCAAGTGGGTTGCCATATATCCAAGGTATGATTAGAGACTGCAGAGAGGCTAACATCTGCGTGGGCACATCCAAACTTCAGTGTGTGGAAACCGCTCAGAGGTCCGCTTCACGACTGGCCGCTCACGTTCTGTGATGCTGCCAGTATCATACCAAACGTCGATCTCTCTGCCGCCGACCTGCTGTACCCTGACCTTGCGACGGAAAACTTTCAGGTTCATCACTGTGACACCTATAGGTGGTACTACCTGGATGGCCAGGAAACGTCTGAAGTTGTTGTGTTCCTTCAAGCGGACAGCGACATGTCGGGGATGTCAGGTAAGCCTTGTACTTGTTTCAGTACTCTCTCCCGCCCTTCTGATCCATTCTTCTCCCACAAGACCGCCCATTTCTGACCATGATTTGAAAAAAACCCGTTGGTTGAAGGTGTGCCGCACTGTTCCTTCTTCAACCCTGCGACCCCAAAGGATGAGCCACCAAGAGAAAGCATCGAAGCTAGACTTCTCGTGTGCTACTAGCCCTAGGGTCTGGTAGGGGTTTTTCTCTGGGCTCCTGCTAAATAGCCTTGGTCGATTTTGGGTTGGGTAAGGGACGAGAGCCCCAGACACTCTGAATGTTACGTATCGTTAGTGAGAACTGCCGGTTACAGAGGATCACAGATTTATGTTAAGCCTTGGGGTATGTTCTTACTTTGTGCAGTGTCAATGCAGCATACAATGTAACAAATGTACGCACGTATACATAGAGAATCGTCACTGGCACCGCAGCCGGGTTGTTGAATGACATGCTGTACGGCCCATGTTCAAAGACTGTCAAGACACTTGAAGCGACGAAGTGGTCGACAACAAGTTTTGCCCATGGCCACCCTATCTCGGTAGACTTAGACAAGCCGTCAATGCGATACCCTATCCAACTTGAGGTGAAAGTCGCCAGTATATATGCAATCTCCACCATCATGGCGGCGTCGGTGGTAAAATAGACCAGCCAGTTCAAACCAGCCCGGAGAAGGTGGCGTCTGTCACGGTTATTCAGACCGAAGAACAGGTCGATGATGTAGTATCGCAGCGTATCCCTCTGCCACCGCAGGAGCTGTTTAAGATACAGCGTGTTCGGATGCACTTTGGCGACCAGGAGAACCTCTTCCGAGTTCTCGAACCAGGTGCGCCACCCGTTCTGGACACACCAGGTCGTGAAGGCGTTGTCGTCCCCGGTGGCGATGGGGTGCCGACCCAGCCACTTCTCGTTCAGGAAGGACTCGTAGAAGCCGTCGCACTGAAATATGCTGGACCTGAAGGCGCTGAGGCGACCGGAAAGGTTCAGAACTTGACCATTGTTGAAGTATGCAAGCGCAGAGTGCATCACGTTGCGCCGGACGAGGTTCAAGTGCCCGAACATCTCCCACATGGTCAACCGCCCCTGACCCACAGGCCCGACGGCCTGCATCCCCGTGACGCCCCCTATCCCGGGATCATTGAGGGGGCTCACGATTCTGTCGAGGGTGCTGGTGGACCAGAGCGATCGGTCGTCTGCAATGATGAAGAAGGGGGTCCTGACGCGGCGGACGGCTTCGTAGTACTGCAATCGTGCGGATCTCTGGCCGACCGAGAACACCGAGACTCTTGCGTCGCCGGCCACCTTTTTGGAGACCTCTGCAGCCAGGGAGTCGACCGTGACCACGATGACTGATTTGGGATTGCAGGCTAACAAATGGTTAACCACTTCATGATAGTTGGATTCGGTGCCCAAGGTGATGGATACGACGGTGACATCTTCCGAACCCCGGATGCGTGGGCCGTAACTCTTGGGACTAGATGGCTTCAGCAGAATATAGCCCCAGTATTCCAACAACACCAAGACTACGCGAAAACACCGTAGGAATCTTTGAATGTTTTGCCATGGCGGCCACCGGCGCGAGTTGGAATCGTCAGTAAATTTTATCTACGCATGAGTAACGACGTTGCCTCACTGGGGGCGTACATGATCAGGGTGTATACCACGTCAGGCATGGTAAACAACTCAAACTTTTCTAGCGTTTGCCTATGGATGCAAGCGGCAGTCAAGACGAAAGGCGAAAAAAGGCCTCTATTTTGTGTTGTTGGCGACAAAGTTCCTCTTTTATCTTGGCTACCCCTCACAATATGCGGGCTACGGTCACCCCCTTCATGCATCTCAATCTATGTAGACTACTTCTGACTTGCCCGTCGCCGATTGCAACCCTCCAGCTGAGACAGGTGCCTCCAAGAATGCCATAATCGGGTGCCGCGAGACCTCTTCGATAGTAGGCCGTCTCTCAGGCTCGTAGGCCAGTAGGGATTCGAGAAGAGAAACGGCTATACTAATATGATCCTCAGAGACAGCACCAGGCCCGTAGCCGGAGCTCATACCATTTCTTAGCAGCTTTTCAAGGCCTCCAACGGGAGGAGGGGCATCTGGCACAGCGAACTTATCCCGGTCGCCGTTGGTATAAGACACCCAGTCAGCCAAGAGATCTTGCGGAGGAGGGCCGAGCAGGCGCATGACGGAATTAAGCACGCGATGTGCCGGGTCGTCCTTGATCCCGAAGAGGTCCCGGCCGGTCAGGGACTGGAAGATGCCACAGCCTAGCATCCACATATCGATTGCGGTAGAGATGCGGCCGGGGCTGTTAAACTCGGGTGCGACGTAGGGACCACACCAGGCCGTTCGCTTGGGTGGGTTGTCTGGGAAGAATGAATCGCCAAAGTCGGCGATCTTTGCAGGTCCGGAAAAGAAGCCAGAGTCAATGTCGCGGGAGTAAAGGGCCTCCACGGCGTATCGTGGCCTGTTTGTGCTGTTTCCTTCTGGAAGAGGGAGTGCGACTGTTCTGGGTGGCCCCGAGAAAGTGGTCATGCCGCTCACGGTGGGAGGCAAGGCGTCGGGAAGCCCAAGGAGTACATTGGAAGGGTGGAGATCTATATGCGTATTCGAGTTATTTGGGCGCCTTACTGACCGGAGGTACGGAAAGCCAACGTGACATTGGAAGGTATATGGAATGTTTCAACATTGATACATACCACCATGCGCCAGGCCCATCGAGTGTATATATTGCAAGCCTCGTATGAGGCTACGCAATGTACTCTTTGCCAATTCAAGCGGGAGCGGGCGGCTCGCAGGCTCGCCTCTCTTGGTGGCGGCAGAGACGGTCTGTCCCTCGACGGGGAAGACGACGCAGAAGTGAGTGCCATTGGGCCCGGCATGATAGAAATGGTCTATGGGAAGGAGTATGTTGGACCTCCCAAGATGGCGAGCGTCTCCATCATTGAGGCGGCTCCATCTGTCAAGAGCGCGTGTCTCGATCCCCTTGGAGATTTCGGCAATGTAGACGTTGATGGCGACACAACTGACGTCGTCGCCGTCAGGTCGGGCGAGCCAGACAGTTCCAGTGTCCCCATGACCAAGCTTGTTTATGATAGTAAATATGGACAAGCGATCGCCAATGTGGATTGGGTGAAACCCGCCTGGACGGTAGCCTTCCAAATCCTCCATGGTCGATATACTAGAGGCCATTGCAATGTTCAACTCTTCTTTATCGAGTGGGGAGGGCAGGTGGCCATGATACACCGGCAGCCGGCATACCTCGTTCTCGTTACCTTTCTCTTGTCACATTCCACCGTGTGCATGCTTCCGGCAGGATGTATTTCGCTTGAAATGATGCAGCCTGCCGGGTTTACATGTACCTTGCCACGAGCAAAAGCAGGTAGACAGACGCCCTAAAAGCTCCGGAATCGTGGCAGCCCTTGATTCGCGCTTTCTTCATTTACATGAGCGGTACGTGGTACGTGGTTATGTGGTACCTAGGACAGTGACAAAAGATCCCGTGAACATGAGTACAGTACTGTATTTTTTACTCCCAGAAGGGCTTTGGTCAATTGCTGATTGATAATGTACCAGTACCAGTACCAAGTAGACGGTACAGTGGCGCCAGAACCCATGTTCAGCACCAGCTGGCAAAACAGACAGTAGCCAAGGTGAGGCTGATCAATCATTTTCATCAGTCCTCTGACAATTCAGGCCAGGCTACGAAAGGCAAAGAATAACAAGTCAAGAAAGATACACGCAAAGGTCCAAATGGAAAATCCCGCCTCGTTAGGATTTATCGAGACACCGAACCAAGATTTCATTCCAAAAAGTCATCAGCCATGAAGACCGAAACGGCAAAGCGCCTCCGGGTGGTCGGCCAGTTTTTATTGTATATCCTTCTCAACCTCGTCGCACTGCTACTCGAGGTGCCGGTAGTACGGCTTCTGGAGCATGCCATTTGTCACCGCCACCTGCACCTCGGTGGCCCCGGTGACATCGATGAGAAAGAGTGCAAGATCCCCTCCGTACAGGACCAGCTTGCCGGCATTGTCGGCTGGAAGATCTTTTTCGATGCCGTTCCCGGTATGTTTCTGGCTTTTACACATTGTCGTTTGTGCTTGGATGGGCCACGGCTCTGCTAACCTACTCTTGCACTTGCTGGTTACCCAGGGCTTCTCATGGCTGTATACTTTGGGTCCCTTGCCGATAAGTCCGGTCGTCGCATTGTTCTTGGACTTTCCACCGCCGGATACGCCTTGGCACTGGCCTGGATAGTGTTCATATGTAGGTTCCATGCCTCCTCCTACTTTGAGGCTATCTGCCTACCCGGGTACCTAGGTATCTTGACCGCTGACAGACACATCTGCAAGGTTCATTCCCAAACAATTACCCCGTCACCCTAGTTTGGGCGTCCTCACTCTTCCTATTCATCGGCGGTGGCCAGCGCATCTACAACTCCATCGTTTTCACCCTCATCTCGGATTCCCTGGACGAAAGCAACAGGTCAGTAAACCCGGGCTGCAAATCAGGTCACAGGATTGGGACGCCAGTCAGCTCAGCTAATTCATCATATTAGATCCAAACGCCTGTTTCTCTTGGCCGTTGGACCTCACATATGCCGGCTGGTCAGCCCTGTCATCGCCGCCAGTCTCATGGAGCTGGACATCTTGGCGCCATTCTTTCTAGCCTTCGCCTGCATCGTAATAATCGCTGCCATTATCCCCTTCGTAGAGATACCTGGCATGAATAAACACGGGCAATACTCCAGGAGTAACACCACGCCGGATGCTGGCTCGGAGACAGTCCGGGATTCAGAGGAAGACAGAGAGACCCCTCCAAACACCCTTCCTACAGAGGCAGATCCATTGATTTCTCGTGCCGCTCCAACCGGGGAAAACCCTCACCGGGGTCCTTGTACGACGATGCCCTTCCTCGATAAAATCCACTATACAGCTTCGGCAATCCGCAATACCACAGCATCCATTTACCGACTCTTTGACACGCCCGCGGGCAGGTTTTGCCTGGCTGCGTTCTTTCTGAAGAGGGTGGGCTTCGCGAGCGAAGGATTTGCTTTCCAATACGCCTCGGAGAAGTTTGGCTGGGAGCTCAGGCAGACCACTTGGCTGAGAACCGCATCGGCTGTCGGTGCCATTGTTGCCACGCTGACCGTCGGTAGAACGGTTGCGTTCATCCTCCAGGGGCGGGGGATGTCT
Organism: Pseudopyricularia javanii; assembly: GCA_031001725.1. Lineage (NCBI taxonomy): Eukaryota > Fungi > Ascomycota > Sordariomycetes > Magnaporthales > Pyriculariaceae > Pseudopyricularia > Pseudopyricularia javanii. The sequence continues at coordinate 11,424 of JARHUK010000172.1, forward strand.
GCTTCCAAGCTCGACCTGAACACCATCCGTGTGTCTCTCGTGGTGCTGATCGTGGCATTTACCGCGGCATGGAAAGCCCCGACCATGCTGTTCCTGACTATTGGTAAGTTTCCTTGGACCATTCTACACTAGCTCCAGCTCTAGCCTCCAGCTCCAGCGTATCAATCTTTGGTCAGCTGCAGGTGAAAAGCTGACAAATTCAACTGCTGTAGCAATGGTTGGGTGCGGGCTTGGCGAAGCCCTGGAACCAGCGTTGCAATCCTTTGCGCTTGCCTCGATCGACTCCTCCCGCAACGCCCAGCTCTTCACAACAGTTGCACAGTGTGATATGCTTGCTGAGCTCATGGGGGGTCCTTTCATGGCTGCGCTTTTATCTGTCGGACGACGACCAGGTCATCCGTCAGATGGTCTCAATTTCGTCGCCTCATCCGTAAGAACCGCCATCTTGCAACTCGTATCAGCTAGATACTCGCCCACGAGGACAAACTAACAAATAAAGTTAAGGGCATATTTATGGTCCTCTTAGCTTCTTCCTATCAAGTCTAGATTAACTGGTTGCCTGCCTACCACCTAGATAGGTAGACATAAGGGATCACCTTAAATAGTACGTATGTTTTTCCCTGGATCCTTCATGCAGTCACTAGATACAAAGTAGCAGAGAACGTATGCCAAAAAGAAAATATCTATATAGACTGTAGAGAATATACATGGCTTTTATAGCTGTCACGATATTCTTTTATACACCTTGATCTGTCCTATCACTGTTTATCCGCCTCGAAGGTTGCGAATCGGAGCTCACCGCTGCACGGAGACGACCACCAAGGCCCTCGATGTTCACCTTGAGCAGGCCCATAGACAGCAGTAGCAGGGGTACTGAGATCACACCGAATATCCACAGAGGTAGCGATCCATCATCGGGAGAAATGGGACCGAGGTTCATGCCAAAGAAGGAGGTGGCGAAGTTGAGCGGAATGAAGACGAAGGCGAGCTTCGTGAGCTGCGCCACCTCCCGGGCCTGGCCCATGGCCTTCTTGGACTCGGCCAGTGAGGCCCGCGATGTCAGCTGGGAGATCTTGGACCTGCACGACTCCGAGAGCCGGACAGCACGGGTGTGGAGGTGCTCAAAGTCCTTGAGCAGCGTGTCCGAGGCGTACTTGGCCTCCTGCTGCGCCGGCTTGTCGAGCGACCCCCGGGGCCACGAGTGTCCACCGCGAACCCTGATGACCTCTATATTGCCACGCAGGGCGTCTGCCAGTCTATCGAGAAGGTCCTGCGCGTACACCAGGTTCGACTGGGCGATGCTCAGGTTCTCGGGGTGCTCCGAAGTAACGTCCTCCGAGATGCTGGCATCCACCATGTTCAGCAACTGGACCTGGGAGAAGGCGCAGAATTGGAAAATCTCGTGGAAGCTGTAAAATGCGTCTTGTGACATCATGTCCTTGTTCAGCCTCTTGCCGTAGTCGATGTGAAGGAGAGAGGCGCTCTGGGCGTATTGTGGCGAGGGTCGTTTTGACGCGTCAATCTCTCCCCTGTTAGGGAAGAGCGCACAACGAGGTTGTATCTGGATGGTAGGAAGAAAGGCTCGGTTCTCTCGGGGGCTGAGCCTGGAACACATGTGCTCGGTCCAAGGCCCGGAAGGCTTGTCGAAAAGATCCTTTCCTGTATCGATCCAGGCAATACCTAGGACAGGCAACAGACAGAAATTCAGCATGGCATCGTATGAAGTCTTGGAAACTATTAGGCACATACCTGTCCAGCCTCCCCCCGTGCGATCAGCAACACATAGAGAAATGCGCTGTTCGATTGCCCAATTGCCATTGCTGAAGATGTAAAAGTTTCGGACAAGAGAGTCCCCCACTGAATCGCCTCGTTCCAGGCCTCGCAATATGGCGTTCACATACCCGCTCATAGATTCCCTGGCACTGCGTCTTATTTGGCCAGTCTTCCGTGGTTCAAAGTGCGGGTCGACGAGCTTTGCCCTCCGAAGCGTAAAATATTGCAGCTGGACAATATGAGGAGACGATGAAGGCAGCGAGGGGAGGGCATAACAATCCACCCTCTCGATTTTGAGAAGGAAGTCAAGGTGTCTCTGGAAGTACTCGGGGTCGACTTCGAGCCTGGAGCCGATTTCTCTAAGAAGCTTGGGTGAAGGCAGGCCCCGGAGAAACACTAGTTGGCTCTCAGCCACACGCTGGGGCTGGGGCAAGGCATCAAAAGTAGTCGACGAGAACGATGAGGATCGTTGAAGCGAGTAGGCAGCGGCAAAGTCAAATGCCGGCTCAGTAGGAGCTGTTGGTGATGATGTGGCATGAGTGGTACTTTGGTAGCTGTCTCCTCTGGAGCGATTGAGGTAACCTGCAAGCTTATCGAAGTTCAGGCCAGGGAAAAGACTTGCTTCCGTTCCCAGGTTTGCGTATGCGTACACGGCATTCGCATATTGGTCCGGTGTTACTGAATAATGCGGGTTGATCAAGGCAAGCAGATAGCAGCGTTAGCGAGTATGGAAATCGTATTACGGCGGCACATTCCCAAAACCTCGGCGCCAAGGGGATCCGGGGGGGGGGGGGGTTC
>JARHUK010000174.1:0-22784 GCA_031001725.1 Pseudopyricularia javanii
TATATATATATATATATATCAAGATTTTACTCGTCCTCAAACCACTGTACACCGCCAACTTACTCCCGCTAGTCTGATCTGTCCTAAACCACATCTACCCTAGCCAGCTTGGACCATTCCAAATCTCACAACCATGCAGATCATCGCCGCCATTTTCGCCCTCGCGGCCACTGCCAGCGCCGCAACCATCTCTAACCGCGCTGCTGAGAGCACCAGCAGTCTCTCGATTAAAAACTTCGTCGCGACATGCGGCGACTTCAGCAGCGGGCAGCAGATGTGCAAATACAGCTTTGACACGCCGACAACTCATTGCACCTACAGTACCCCGGCGGATGTAAAGCTGTATTTCATGCTTCCAAGCACGTCGGGTGTCTGTGCTGACGGCAGAACGACATGGAACACAAAGAACCTCCAGACTTTCACCCTTACTGTCTCTGGCAACGGCACGACTACATGCCTAAAGATGGTTAACGGCGAAGGCTTCCTAGATTACAACGGCTCTCAGGGCTCTTATGAGTACTGGAATGGCGCGAAAAGTCTCACCGCTACGTCTGCTCAGTGCAGCTAAAAGAGCGGTGCCCGTTTATGTCGTTTTGGTGTTTTTGGCATAGGCATTGAGGGGATCTTATGAAACATATCGCGTGCAACGGACGTGAAGCTAGCATATAGAGCATGCGGAGAGTTGGTATAAGCGAGAAGACAAGGGATCAAGACCTTGGGGCTGTTACAATATTTCAAGAAGGCCAGCTTAGCTTTTGCTCGCCACGAGAGACTTCAGCCTCGCTAAATTCCTGGATCAACTATGAGATATTTCCAAACCAGATCTACGACATACTCATCTGAAATTGTTGTGGTACAGTACTTTTACACATGACTCACTTGCTTTCCAAGCTCAAAATATCAAAACACCGAAACAAGCCAATCCCAGTTCCAAACCTCATGAGAAAAACCTCTCAAGGGCTTGATCAATGACTTCCGTCATTGTATATGCCTGCGTTCACAGTTGGGGTTAGTCCTGTCGTAATTGAGCATGCATCCAGTGCTGCCCAGGGTAAGAACTCACATCTGGCGGGGTCAGAATAGAGAAATGATTGCCATCCACAGTTAAGCTCTGGACATTATCGCCGACTAACTTGTCCCATCCATTCGGCCCAAAGTCGTTCCTGTCGAAAAAAAACCACTCACCAAGACCCAAGGGGTCTGGCATGTCAGGATAGTCCTCCTTCTTCGGTTCGGGACCCATCCCTTTATTGGCCCAGATTATCAACGTTCCGTGCTTCGGGGTCTTTGTCATGGGCTTTGGTTTGTACTTGTTAAGCACACGTAAGTGGCTGATTAGATGCTCCTTCAGATCCGCCTCGTTGGGCAGCTGGGCAAAGATTTTGTTCATGCCGGTGCTCTCGCACCAATACTCCCACAGTTGGTGGGCGGTACCAATCCACTCGGGAAGCGGGTGCTGGCAGTGCATGTCAATGATTATGAGCCCAATAACTTCCTCCCCATTCTCGGCCAGCAGGCGGGCGCACTCGTATGCAAAGACGCAACCAGACGACCAGCCACCTAGCAGGTACGGTCCATGAGGCTGTCGGGTGCGAATGGCGGTCAGGTAAAGGCTGGTGAGCTCTTCAACGGTACAGCTCATGGCCTCAGGCTCTTTGATCCATGGCGAGTGGAGGCCATACACGGCAATGTTGCTGGCCAGGTCGGGCATCTGGAGAAATGAAATGACGGAGCCTGAGCCATCAGGAATGAGGAAGAGAGGCGGAACACCTTCTTGCTCCTCGCCCTGAATGAGGAAGTCCTCAACGAGATATTTGCCTTCGCTTCTGAGAGTTGACTTGGATGCTCGCTTGGGTAAGCCCACTTCGAATATGCTCTCAGAGTCGCAGCGACTATTTGAGCTATTCGGCGAAACCATGTCATAGGCTGAGTCGGATTCGGAGACGCTGTCGTCCGTGGCGGGAATCGCAGCTGCCTTCTCAGTTCCTTGTTTTTTTTCCTGCACCTGTTGCTGTTGTTGCTGTTGTCGCCGATGTTGCCGATGTTGCGGAGGTTGCGGAGGTTGCGGAGGTTGCGGAGGTTGCGGAGGTTGCGGAGGTTGCGGAGGTTGCGGAGGTTGCGGAGGTTGCTGTTGTTGCGGAGGTTGCGGAGGTTGCGGAGGTTGCGGAGGTTGCCGATGTTGCGGCGGTTGCGGTGGCTGCGGTGGCTGCGGTGGCTGCGGGGGCTGCGGCGGTTGCGGAGGTTGCGGAGGTTGCGGAGGTTGCGGAGGTTGCTGTTGTTGCTGCTGTTGCCGATGTTGCGGTGGCTGCGGTGGCTGCGGTGGCTGCGGGGGCTGCGGTGGTTGCGGTGGTTGCAGTGGTTGCGATGGTTGTGGTGTGTGCGGAGTTTGTGGAGTTTGCGGTGGTTGCGGCGGTTGAGGCTTTGAGTTTTGTGTGCCAAACTCTCGACGGACATCAGAAACCGTTATACATGAGTGGAGTTTGCTAGGCAAAATCTCAATGCCCTTCCCGGACCTGATCTTGTATGCCAGAACAGTCTTCATGAGCGAGTCAACGCCCAGATCAGCCAGCCGCGTGTCGTTATTAAGATCCTCCTGGACCCAGCCCGTCTCTTGGGCGATAAGCTCAAGGAGAAGCTCTGATATATCGGTCTCATGGCTGCTTGGGAAAGTGAATGATATCTTGGTTGATACCTTCTTGGCGGGCGAGGTGTCTTGCACCGGGATGTAGCTTCTCTCCACCATTGAAGATTTTCTGGAGTGTAACTTGAGAGGAGAGTGAATTCCAGCATGATAGCTGTGACGCCTATCAGCTGGAGGTTTCATGACGACTCGCTGATCCTTCTTAACTGGCGGAGCTGTCACAGGTCTCAGTTCTGCCCGACGAGCTTGAACAGTCTTGTAAGCAATATCGGAACACAGCCCAACCAGGCTGTCGCCCTTGAATACAAAGACGTCACCAAGGAAGCCAGTCTGGGTAGGCTCCATGCGGGTGTACACTTGGTACGTGTCAGCATCATTGAGCTCCTCCCCGAAGACAAACTCTTCAACCGCAACGGCAAAATTGGCCTCCCCAATAGGTCCGTCTGGATGCCCGTTGAGCATAAAGCTGGCAATTTGGAAGATGCAGTCGCGCCAGTACACGTTGAAAGCGCCCCAGTCACCTGTGGCCGAAGGATTGCTCGGGAGACGGATGCTACATGTCGCCTCACGTCCATCCTGGCTAAGCCAGCACTCGTCGATCCCCTGGAAACCTTTGCCGTAGCCAATGTACCGCTGGAATAGCTGATAAATAACAGACTTGCGGAGCGAATGACCCTCTCCCTTTGCGACCGCCTGGATCAGACTCTTTATCCGACTGCGCACAAGGAATAGGGACGTGGGCCCTGCTTTTGCCCTCAGAGCAGCACCCTTCTCGTAGCAAATGCCAACACCGCCAAGCGGGCTTGTTTTATCGCCATCCGAGATGCTGAACTCAACCCGCAAGCCGTAGTCGTCACAGACTGCCTTGATCTGCACAACCGAGCTGTCAGCAGAGCCGTTGACGACCACGGGCTGGTTCATCTTGAGCCCAAACAGGACCAGCGACGAGATATGCGGCGGTTCCGGGAGGCCCTGGTGCTTTGGAATTAGGTATTCCGCCGCGGCAAAGGCCATCTCGCAAAAGGCGGAACCGGGCATAGTGGGCATCCCGTCAACAACGTGGCCCTGCGCGGCGGCAACTATCTCTGGGTGGCTGACTCTTGATGCGAAGTGTGCCTCAATGGCGCCGTCTTCTGCAACCTGCTCATACTTGAGGTATTGTAAGTACGGAGTAAGGTACGGCATTGCTGGAACGGCCTCAGTCGTAGCGGTTGCAACTTTGCTGCTGTCCGAAACAGCAACTGTGGAAGTCGCATGAACATGCGGACTCCAGCAGTCGGTGAGGTCAAAGGCGTAGCTTGGCAAGTCCAAGAATTTCAGGGCGGATTCATATTCACGATGGTAAGCCTGCCAGTCAATCTCTTGGCCCCTGCAGTATGCTGACGCCACCAGATTGCCGATGGTAGCCCAAACTTCTTGGTCCTTCTTCAAAGTGGGTAGAAGGCGATCTGACTCTTTGATGCTCAGTATCTTGCGAACCATATTTGTGTTTGCGGCACCAGGACCAATCTCGATCCACAAAGTCTTTTCATCTGCCAGACCATCTTCACGGATGGCCTCTACAGCAGCCATGAAGTTGACTGCCTCCATGGTTTGGCAATATAAATAACGAGGTCCAAAGGTACCAACGTCCTTGACCATCTTGCCCAGCAATGTTGAAGCCACGGGCATCCGAGGCTGTGAAAAGTGGACATCTTCTGCCAATCGCTCCAGATCATCAGCCACGGCATCCATCTGTCGTGAGTTGAAGCAGTAATGGACCGGGAGGATGATGCTATCAACCCCGTGGTCTTTGAGGACTGCTGCCTGCAGAGCTGGGATTTCTTTGGAAGGGCCACTGATGACAATCATGTTCGGGGCGTTCCTGTAGGCAACACACCATCTCTTGCGCTCGGCAACAATCCTCTCTGCATCGCTGCTGCTCACGGGCAAGACAAGCATGGAGTAACCATCTGCCTCGCAGTCCTCGACCACAAACTTACATCGTTTACCGACAAAGTATAGAACATCGCTTAGTGACAGAACACCAGCCGTGCAGAGAGATGCGTACTCCCCCAGGCTATGGCCCATGACCACATCGGGCTTGAGTCCCCAGGATCGTAAGAGGTCAACCAAGGCGATTTGGAGAGCTACCAGGGCAAGCTGTTCCTGAACGGTCCTGACCTCGAGAGGGATTCTGTCGTCCACCTCCCGTCCTCTGATGAAGTCCACGATAGAAGGAAAGCCGTACAAGTCGCAGATACTCTGAGCTAAAAGTATACTCTTTCGAAACAGTCGTGACGTTTCAAACAGCTTGCCACCCATTCCCCAGGTTGCCGAGGCTTGCCCTGTAAAGGTAAAAATGACGGAGCCTGGGATTTTGGTGGATTGGTTGGCCTTGGGGCTATCTTTCAACAGCATGCGACCGAGCTCCTTGGTGCTGTCAACTACCCAGGCGTTCCGGATGGCTTGTTGCTTTACGCAGCGTGCCGAAGTGGTGTAAGCCAAGTCGCCAATGGAGGCCTCTTTTTGGTCGATGATGTATTGCAGAATTCGTCGCTCGTTCTTCCTCATGACGTTGAAGGTATGCCCAGAGCATACAACGACGTGATGAGTCCTCTGATCCTTAGGTACCTCCGAAACTGTTCTATGTGGTAGAGAGGAAGCTATCGGAGGCGAAGACAGGACAAGACATGTAATCTCTCCTGTATAATCAAAGCAGTGCAATACGGCCTTTCGGCCAGCAGCTAGGTGACGGCGACCGTTGGCAATGTGAATGTGCCTTCCAGCCAAAGTAGAGAACGCTGGGTTCAATCGAGTCAGGTCGACGGAATTTTCGAAGCCAGGCTGTGGCGGGATGACCCCCTTGTTCTTCAATATCATCGCCGTTTTTATCAGTGCAACAATGGCTGCTCCAGCACCGGCGTGGCCAACGTTGGCCTTGACTGAACCGAGAACGAGCGGTTTGTCTGCAGCCTGAGTGCCAGCAATTATGTTGGCTATAGCATTAACCTCGCAGAGGTCGCCGGCAGCAGTGCAAGTGCCGTCCGCTTCAACATAGCCGATATCTTCGGGCGCGGCGTCGGCCATCTGCATAGCCTTTAGAAGCACCTGCTCCTGGCTCGGCTGGTGTGGGTGGTTGGTGGAAGAGACGTGCGGGACATGGTTGTGCGCCCAGCCGTCGATGACACCTAGAATCCTATCCTTATCCAGCTCGGCGTCCTCAAGCCGCTTCATGATCACGGACCCAGCGGCCTCGCCAAGGCAGTACCCGTCAGCATCGTCGTGGAAGGGTTTGCAGCCCCCGGTAGGTGACAAGAAGCCACCCTTGACAAGCCCCGCCATGGCACCAGGTGAGGAAACGAGCATGGCCCCGCCCACGATGGCTGTGTCACAATCTCTTCTGATGAGTGACGAGCACGCTAGGGCGAGAGCAGCGGCACTGGAGCTGCAGGATGCATCCACAGTGAAGGCTGGGCCTTCCCACTTGAAGTAATCGTGCAGGCCTCCTGCTCCGAATGCTCTGGCAATGGAGGATAAATAGCCTGCCTCGCTTCCTTGCTGTTGGGTGTTTGCGCACCGGCCTCCCGAGCTCTGTGCAATGAACGCGCTGACCCGGGTCTTGCACACTGACGACGTCGCGTTAGGGGCATATCCCGCATTCTGGAGGGCTTCGTAAGTCGTCAGCATCAGAAGGCGATGCGCTGGCTCCATCTGCGCTGCCTCTTCAGGGGAGATATTGAATAGACTGGGATCGAATTGGCCAGGCCTATCGAGGAAACAGCCATATGGCAGGGTGGCATCAGGGCCGAGGGCATGTTGCCAGGCGTCGAGGCCAAATCGGGATTCCGGGGTCTGGCTGGGTCAGTTTGGCACATAAGAGGGATTGAAACACAAGGCCTACCAATTTGTGCGTCTCTCGAGCAGCTAGCAGATTCTGCCAAAACTCTTCAACGCTCTCTGAACCAGGAAATCTCCCGCTGACGCCGACAATCGCAACCCTGCCTGACCCGTCGCGTAACGCCGGCTGTGGCCTCAGCACAACGCCCTCCACGACGGTCATGGTGACTTCACGGGGGCCCAGAGAGTTCTTGAGTGCTGAAACGGCCTTGGCCCCGCCGATCACAACTACCTGCACGTCAGAACCCATGGGTATCATTCGTGCCGCTGCGTTCAAGGTGCCGTCAATGTCGAGCTTGAGATTGGCAATATCTCCAAGGGCCTGGCCGAGCAGGTCACGGAGGGAGTTGGCCTCGAACGGCCGGCATTGGCTGGTAGAAATGACGCTGACGATCGGCGACAGCTCACGACCAAGGAGCTCGCTCTCCTTACCCAAGATGAAGTCAATGTCCAGCCAGGGGAGATGGGAAGCGTGTATGGCACTATTCGCCCGGTACAGTTCCTTAACTGAGCTCTGCCGCAGGATGTTTGACTCTTTGAACAAACTCCTCATGGTTGCAGGCGGGCCAAAAACAGTAGACCAGGATTCAGCGGCCGCTGCAATGTAAGGCCGTTTGTGACGTGGAAGACGCTATATTTTCCCCATCAGAGTTGGCTTACTTTCGACTTGTGAATCTTGAAGCATTATCTTACCTGAGCATGGCGAAAGTTATCGAGGGTAGCCTCGATTTCACCTGGAGTCTGTCCTATCACCAGATAGCCCCAAGTGGCATTGGTGCTCTCCACCCCGCGTGACCTTTGATGTAATTCGATCTGGAGCCTGAATGCAACGGCAACCATTAACAGGGAAACGTTTGCCAGGTCGCGCAGATCCCGAGCTGCTGCCAGGGCTGCAGCGGGCAAAAGGCCAGTACATAGACCGACTACTTGTATAGGCAGATGGCGACCGCAAGATGGCAGAAGCGTGGGATCTTGCTCGACGTGCCTATAAGTCGCCTGACGTTAGATGGTGAGCCGACAGACTTGTTCTTGCCGAGTTTGGACGCACATCAAAAGCTCTGCAAGTTGAGATACAGACGAAAACGTGGTCTGGATAGCTCCTGTCTCATCCTGTATCGTTTTCAACTGATTGGGAGATGCGAGGAGTGATTCCAAGCGTTCAATCTCCACAACATTCTGGGTGCCCGTCTTTCGGGCCTCAAGCCTGATGGTGTCGAGGGCATCGGACAGGAACTTTCGGACCAAGAGAGATTCCTCCCTTGCCGTGGCAACCACCCTTTTCAGAGTTTGTGCGAGCTCGGTGGTTTGATCGCCGAAAATAACAATCCTCGAGCGCTCGCTGGTCTGTGGTTGCGCCCTGGGCCTCATTGTTGCTGCTGCATGGACGTAGTCTACTACTGTCCTAGAAACTTCAGATGGACAGACTTGCAATGATGATACCACATACGTGCGGAGCTATTTGGATAGGCAAAAGAAGATCAGGAATAAAGCTTGAATGGGGAAAATGAGCCAAAGTTCGTCTGGACTACTATTAGATGTTATGAAGTTTACCAAGGGGGCTTGTTAGTGTTTAGCAGAATTGAAGAAGGCGAGGTCAAAAGGTAATCAACCACGGAGAGTCGGAAATTAGTCATCGAGCTGTCAATCTGCCCGTGAATGAAATGACTGGAATGATTGAGGCTATACATGGTACGACTCATCCTTGACCCTCGTGGTCAAACGGTGGCTCATGCAAGCCCAAAGTTACGTGACACTGCATTTGGCCGGGTAACTACTCAGTAGCTCACCTAGACAAGACGGATCGCGGGGCTTTGAGTCATTCCCGATCGATGAAGGGTTCCTCAACGTTCGACTCAGCACGCTGGACCAGCATCGACTGTGTCAAGCGTTTTGTACAGGACGTACACAATATAGGAAAGTTTAACGTCCTGCCCACAGCCCGTAGCCTACGCCACCTTTTGGGACCATCAGGAGGCCCCTTCTGCCCTGTAAATTGTTATATAAGCTGGGCTACAGCACTACAGTAACGACATCTTCGGCCTTGGCATGTCTTTGCTCGGCCTATCTTTTCACCGACACATACATGGTAAAGCCATAGATGCCACATCCTTGCAACATGGTGTTGACAGTAACTCGGGAGGTTTCTCCTAGTTCTTCTTTTCCCAACGGTAGCCATCAACATTATTCAGAATAATCAAGTAAAGTGGCCAGCTTATAAAAGTCAGCCAGGGGATTTTTGAGATGGGAGTTAGTATGGGGCTACTAGTACGTTTTGCGAAGTGAATATTTAGACTTGACTGTCTTATGTCGCTCATCTGGGGTTTACCCAGAGCTGCACTTGACTTCCGATAATAAAAGTGATACTTCACATGCAAATCATTTGTTTCCCGTCGGTTACGAGCATTGCTGAACGAACGCAAGAAATCCGGTGACAGAACCGGAAAGATAGGTATTATCCAGCGTCTCTACGTCGTGTGTCCCGCTTATCTAGAAAAAGCTTGCAGTTCTTTGTAATCACAAGGAACCCTTTCTTCAGATTTCTGAGGGGCTCCCTTGCATTCTGAAACTCTGCCGGACAATGTAGTAGTAGTACTATGTAGTTCTCACTCCCCGTGCGGAAAGCACTGACTCCTAACGCTTGGAGTTGGGACGTATTCATTCCAGTAGTGATTTTTCACTCTACCTGGCGTCCGTCGAACGGCACCAACAATTCTTTTTGGCGGCAAGACCAATGGGCATTCGGATCATCTGCTCCAAAGCGTTGCCCGTTACTAGCAAATCGTTATCACAGATATTCACAGTAGGTTGGCCTATCAGTGACCCGCGGAATGACGCTGCGGCATTTGAGACCCTGGAGTGGAGAGTGAGATACCTTATACCCAACCATACCATTGAGTTCTGTCGGACGCAAAGCTATAGTATCCTTAAGGGCGGCAGCTGTGATGATCGCGATGAGCTCGAAGAATGACAAGGAAACCTGCTCGGCTCAAAGACGAGATTTCGACGCATTGTGCCACTTTACGCGGGCAAACAGCTTGTCACGAGTTAGTGGATGGCTTACGGTGGCAAGAACTGCCGTTTGAAGAGCCTGAGAGATGGCCATATTCACACGCATTTCAACTATATCTGAACCTGGCTAGATCGATTGTGAGAGGGCACTAGTCACAAAAAAAGCCTTTTGCTGAGGCTTGCAAGCACGGAAATATCACTAGTGTACTCTTCTAGCACTAATGGAGTGTAAGCAGGGGAGAAGATTTGCAATAGCATGCAAATCACTGTTTCACAGTTGGAACCTAATTCAGAGGCTAAGATTACTGAGGGAACAGCACCCGCGTGGTGATACCTGCTTGCAAGTTTGGGTCGAAATCAGCAAGGTCTGTCAGCTCCACGTGCTAGGGATTCAGGGATGGAAGCATATAATTAGTTCGCAGTCCATAAAATGATTTTCCGCGATATAATTCGAGATTCATCCAATCTACGCCCTCTCCCCCCTGTGCCGGATAAACGAGCTGCAACTTGCCCGCTGCATCTGGAAATATAGTCAAAACTTTTGTTTTATCCTCGGGCGGCACGGGCTTTCCACGGCTTTCAAAGCCCGTCTTAATAATCGCATTGATATTGACTTCGCAAACTTGGCAGCTCGGGGCCAGCGCGGCCCTCATGGCGGAAATAGAGGCGAGGATCATCCTATCGTGATACCAAAGAGACGAGCTTAAATGCCGCGCACATCTTATCCTCGGGGGAGTCCCAGGCGGGGACGCAAGGTAGGGACATCTCGCAGTTGGTAGTTGTGCTATGTTTTGTGTTCTGGAAGCTTAAACGCAATATAGATACCTACATAGTATGTACTAAGGCACCGCAATGGAAGTTTGGAGGAAATGTGCTTCTATAACTAACATCGGTGGCATGGATCTGGTTATGCATCTAAATACCCATACCTTAGATCACGTATCTATATAATTTAGGTAATCTCGCGTTTAGATAAAAGGACAATGTTAACAGTGTTCGTTTAGGAGTGAAGTCTCGCATGTATTTGGGAGAGGGGATCGTGGCATTACGAGCATAAACATGTGATATTACTGCAGAATTAACGTAACGCGTAGTTTTTGCGCGAAGCTAATTTTGTTATAAGGTGCGCGAAACTTCGCGTTGCGTTTTGGATGGGGGCGTAACTAAGGGTCTTGACTTAGAGTTATTTCGTTTGGGGCACCATCGACGTTATAGTAAAACCTTGCATTAATGTTAACGATCACAGCTACGCTAACAATAGTACGAAGCGCCCTTGTCTACTTTCAGCATTTATTACCAATAATAGAATATGGGCGGTATATAGCGGTTCTATATACTTAGGGTGTGCGTGATGTACTGGTTTAATCCTCCCGTTTTAACATGCATTTAGGGGCTGTAGTTTACAGTCTTTCGGTTTTAGTTCGTTGGAGAGGTACCAGGAAGCAACCTGGCCCTGACTGACAACTGGGATCTGGAACTGTACCTGACGTGGGAAAAACGATGGGGCATATTACTAGTTAGAGTCCTTTTTCTTTGCCAGGTTAACTTTGCATCACCATATTACCAAGAAATAGCCCCTTCCGCCGCCAGCGGCCTAGACATTGCTTTTGTGGTAGCAGCAATGGCCAGTACATCGTAAATGCGCTTGCCAAATCTCGAAAAGGCATTAATAGTGCCTCCAACCTCTATAAGCTTCTTCTCCAGGGCCGACAGCGCAAATGGAAATCCCTCTCCGCCGATGCGAAGCATGTTCTGGTCCAGATTAATCTCGATCGGGGCGCCCGTGCTGGCGAGCTCGTAGAAGTGCTCGTCGGTAATAGTGAATCCTAGCAGGCCAAGGGATGGCATGTTGCGGGCGAAGATGAATGCGAAGCTTTTAGCAATAACGCATTTGGCTCCGATGCCTGTTAAACCAAGGTTGGTAAGGAAGGATTCCGCTTTCGTTAAAATTTGTAACAATTATCATCTTGGAATGTTCCATACCTAATAAAGCCTGTACGGCTTCCTGGCGGCTAGATCCGCAACCAAATGCCTTGCCACCAACAATGACCTCGTGGCCATCCTTGACTGCATCACGGAAACCTGGCTCGTTTCTCTCCATACAGTGCGACCCAAGCTCTTTGTTATCCTTGGATATAAGAAGGAATTGGGCAGGAGCAAGCTGGATGGTAAACTACGAATTAGTTTCGCGGTAACTAAGGGGCAAAGCAAGGGTCGCTGAGAGGTTTTAGTGTACCGCGTCTGTATCGACAAAGTCTCCCAAACGGTAAACTTTGCTTTTAATAATTCCCTGAGCCAAACTTTTCTCTGTTGACGTTATATTTGCTAAAGTGTCAGCGTTTCCGGATGGCGCGGTGATAACTTTTTCTGCTGGTTTGTCGGCTGAGTCGAGACTGTTCGGTCCAGCGGGCTCAACCCAGGATGGCTCGTCCAGCTTGCCAACAGGCAAAGAACCTTTGCCCTTGACCTTCTCCCAGTCCTCGTCTGAGATGAGATCGACAAGCTCCTGAGGCGATGTGACTTTCATGTCAAACGAAGAAGCTGCTACTGTGGCAGCTGAGGCCAGCGAGCCAAGAGCGCCTATAAAGTCTCATCAGTAAACTATCCACCATCTTTATCCCAGGAAACGTTATATGTAGAATGGGGAAAATGGCCTACCTTTACCCATGCGGTTTTCAAAGTTGCGATTTTGGCTGCTCAGCCAAACCGAACCCGGCGCAGCCATATCTGCACCCATTCCTACACAGTAAGAACAGCCCGGAACGCCAATGGTGAAGCCGGCCCGCTCATAAATCTCGGCAAGGCCAGTCTTGCGCAGGTGCTCGGCAATGGGCCGACTGCCCGGCACGACGCGGCGCTCGCCATGCCCGACAGGCACGAGCCCCTTGTCCAGCCCGGTCTTCAGCACCAAGGCGCCAATCACCAGGTCCTCTTCGGCTGTAGTGCAAGCGCCAATAAACACACCGTCCAGCGCGGTACCTGCCACCTCGCCGACAGGCACAACGTCGTCCGGCCTCGGATACCGCGCTACAGACGGCTGAGCCTTGGAGAGATCGATCTCATGCGACTCGGCGTAGGAGCAGCCCTCGTCAGCGCGGAAGTAGCACGATGCCTTTTTGTGGTGCGGAGTCTTGCGGCTATCAATAAATTGTTTCGTCACGACGTCGGGCACGAAAATTCCCGTGATGCCGCCGAGCTCGGCCGTCATATTCGCGACGGCAAACCGGGCGTCGGAGCTCAGCCACCTGCAACCTGGGCCGGTGTACTCAACCACGCGGTCGGCGGCCACCGTGTTGCGCTTGAGCTGCTGTAGGATGTACAGGATGACGTCCTTACCGCCGACGCCGCGGGCGGGCTTGCCGGTCAGGCGTATCTCGACGACCTCGGGCACCTTGAACCAGATCTGGCCCGTTACCAGGGCCATGGTAACGTCAGTGGCGCCCAAGCCGATGGACAGGCAGCCGTTGGCGCCCGAGCTGCAAGTGTGCGAGTCTGACCCGATGATGATCTGGCCAGGCTGCGCTCGTTCGCGATAGAACTCGGTGTGCATGATGGTGTAATTGCTGCCCTGGAACTGCGTCATTTTAAACTTTTTCCGCGCAAAATCCATCTTGCGCACCAGGCTCTGCACCAAGGGTGTGTCTGATAGCCGCGGGTCGACCACGTGGTCTCCGGCCAGCCAGAACCGGTCGTTGCGGAACACTCCCGGATCTCCCAGCTTGTTGTACACCTGAAGCATGCCCTGTTTGGATTTTACAGTCTGTTAGTGGGTGGTTATGGTTGAGGAGAAATTGAACATCAACTCACATGCCAGCTGGCTTCGCTCGCCATGACCCAATCTACCGACACGCGGATTGTATCTCCAGTCTTAACGTAGCCGGTGTTTGATAGATCGTGCATTGCAAAGATCTTTTCCGTCACATTCATAAATGGTCGGCTGGCAGGACGCGAACTTAAGGGCGCAGTAATGGCTTCAGCGTATCGCTCCGTCGAATTTAATGATTCTAGCCCTGGAAAAGGTCAGCTTAGTTTAAATCATTCCTGCTGGAAGGGCTCGGAAACACAACATACATGCAGAGGTAAGAAGCAGAAGCTCGTCAATATCATCCGCCGAAATTTCATCGGTCCATGACAGGGCCATACCACCCAGGTTAGTGGGTGAGGTAGCAATACTCACGGTGTGGAGCAAGGCATCGCTTTCCTTGATTTGCCCGTTTCGTCGCAAATGTGCGCCGAGAGCAGAAAGGACAGCTATAGGGTGTAGTGACGACTGCTTATGACCATTTGGAACAGACCCCCATGCGTCATCTTGCAGTGTCACACCACGGATTGTGCGCAAGAGCTGCCCCAGTCGAAGCTGAAGTGATTGATCGGGCATTGTGGGTGCTTTTTGGGAGGGATTACCGCAGGCGTCCAATGCCTCGATAGTGCATTCTAACTAGTTAACTATTATAATATAATAAGTAAACAAGTCCTCTGTTATCATAATGTGCAGTTGTGATATTGAGAATAAGTTCCAGTGTGCAAAACCATAGAGAATTGGAGCGAGGACCATTACGAATTTACCTGTAACTTAGGAAGAGCGTAGTTATTTCAAAGGTAGTTGGGTAGGAGAGGATTCGTGTTTGAAATGATTTATCATATGCACGACGCGCATCAAGTAATGCAGCTCGGATGCAATCGAAAACTTGATAAGGAGTTGCTGCAGCAAAAGCTAACGAACTTGTTCAAGCGAAGTCCCGAAGGTTTATTACAAATGTAGTAAAGGTACACCTGCCACCAATGATAACGTGCCACACTAATCGCCAAAATAAATTATATGGTAGGCGTGCCATGGAATTCTTTAGGGGAGGAGGTTACAAGCCACTTCTTCGCTATCCCGTTAAAGCTAATAAACAAGGCCGTGAGATATCAGTTTAACAGATATTAAAGTTCAAAGGGATTGAAAGTCCCCCAGATCTTGACCGCCGCTCACGGTACCGTTTTTCTTCGTGGAAAAAGCGGTCAAAGTAAGCAAACTTTATAAAAATGGTACGAGTTATAAATCGCTTTATGATGTATCTGATACTTATCTTCGGGATGTGGGAAGCAAGCCCTAGTTCCGTTACTATAGTACTCGAAGCTAGCGTTGCTGACATACTCCATATTTCCCGCCATTTAGTAAAGTAGATCCAGGGAAATTCCGCCGCCGGTTTAGCGGCACTTCCCTTTTCGGTCATTCCGTTTCTGGCATAGCATTCTTCTTCAAAACCCTTTCTGATTCGACAACCAGGCGATTACGATACCCACTTGAGAAATTCCACCCCTCCTTTTACAACGACTGGCAAACTTTGGCCCCGCGTCGGTCTAATCTGTAAAGTGTTTTTTTGTCGCACTATGAACCTCACGTCGGAGTATGCTAAATGTCCGAAGCCGAAGTGATAGAGCATGTTAGATGTCCGAAGCCGAAGTGATATTTCTTACTAACAGTAGCTGCTGTTTGTTAAGTTTAAGCTCAGCTGTACGTGTCAAGTAAACACATGTATAACCCCCAGCTCATCGCTTCACCTCATTCAAGAAGTGAAGCGCTATCTACTAGCTTCAAAATAAAATTACACATGGCTACGAAGGCGCCTCCAACTATCGTCCCGGACCCGTCACATGATCCCCCGACGGCCTTGGCAAAAGTCCCTCCCTGGTGGCATGACGATCTGCCGCTGCCCCTAGAGGAACAGACGAGGCAACTATTTATCGAGTACTCAAAGATTCCCGAGGAGGAGCTACTACCGCATCTCAAAGAAGCTGTAAGTAATAATATCAAAGACAACAAACAGTCGTTGCATTACTCCTAGACCTGCCGCCTTGGGTTAGTTCGGTGTATATACTAACAACCACCCATCATCTCCCGCCAAAGAGGGATAAAGCATGGGAGTGCTGCCCCTACCCATGCATTGGTATATGCCTTTTCCTCAAGCTGCACCTGAAGCAGAACCCGGAATTCGACGAGGCGGTCCGCCGCACCAAGGAGGGCGAGAAGTTGCTCGACTTTGGATGCGCAGTTGGGCAGGACCTGCGCAGTTTGGTTTGTTTCTTTCCACCATTTCTTCTCCCCGCCACCAAACTTCCCCCCTGTTACCACTGAATTGAATCACGATCGGCTGCTTACCAGGCTACTTCACGCTGCCTCAGGCCCACGCCGGCGCTCCGGCAGATAAGCTCTTTGGTGCGGACCTGCACCCCGCTTTCTTTGATGCCGGGCACTTTCTCTTTAAAGATGCGAGGTCGGGTATCACCTTTGCGCAGGCCAATGCGATGGACCCGGAGGCGCTGCTACCGTGGCGAGGACAGTTCTCGATCGTCACGTGCAACTATGTCTTCCACCTCTTCAACATCGAGGACCAGGAGAGGCTGGCTGCGCTGCTCCTAAAGATGTTAACGGGCGGGCCCGACGATCTCATCTTCGGCCGGACGGCCGGGACTCTGGAGAGTGAGGGGAGGTATGAGCCAATGCCGAAGGGAAGGATGTTGTACAGACATTCTGTTAAAAGCTTCGTGGATTTGTTTGAAAGGGTCAACAAGGATACTGTGGGAAGAAGAGTGGTCGTGAAAACGTGGACTGCTCCCAAGGCCGAAGTATTTCTTGAAGGACACGAGCCGCTTATGAATCTTTTTTACTCTATTCGGTTTGAAGATTAGAGGTGGACAGCTTGGATGTGCAGTTGAGGTTTGTTAATGGTAGGATTATGGTCCAGTTAGTCCTCTACGCTTTTTAGTTTGAACAAGTAGATTTTGCACTTGAAAATATCATTTATAAAAACATCGCAGATAAGTCTGCATATATGCAGCTTTTCAATCTTTACTTTATACCTTTCCAGCACTGATTCCATGAGGTACATAGTTTCCACGTCCTGCAGGCTCGACTCCGAATAGCTCTTCCAAAGCACTTTTAAATAGAATTATCACTTACAATTCTTTCACTATTTACGTAGGATTAATAACTAATCTCCTAGAGCGATATAACCTCTATGTCGAACGGGATGTGGCGGTTAGCAGCCATCCCGCTCGGCAATCAAGATGGCCAAACAATAGGCGAACCTTAATTAATACATATGCAAAACGATATAATTATTGTTTTAAGATAAGGAAAATTAAGCTTTGGACCTAAAAACTTCCTGTTACGCACTAGTTTTATAAAACAAAGTTCTTAAAGACCGAACATCCGACCGTATACCCCCGCGTGCTTTTGAAAACTACGCTAATAGACACCGCTTTGATGCACAGCTTTTTACGCGGCCCAATAAGCGTACCCTAAGACAGTACCTCTGCCACCTAGAACTCCAGTCTAGGTCCCACAGATATTTTAAACAGGGCCTTTTCATTCCAAATACGTTATCTTACAGTGTTTCCATAGGCCCCCTGTTAGCAGCTTTACACTGTTTAGGGACACGGTTGTTTACCCATACTTAGGGTCATACTACGGTTGCGGCCCTAGAAAGCCATACACTAGCATAGTGCTTTTGGCTCCTTAACTTTTCAGTATTTACTTTTACTAAGTCTCCGCCAGGCTTTAGTTACTACTTTACACTGTACTTGGGTGTGATTTCTACCCCTATTAGGTAGTGCACCTATTAAAGAGAAACTTAAATGGCTTGGTTATAAATATTCATCTCCGCGCCGCACCTACAGCGATATTCTCTTAAAGTCGGAGTTTAAATGCTGTCGCAGACTATAATACTACTTATACGCGTTATAAAATCCTTCAACTCTTTGTCTTAGACGTGTGGCGTCGTGCTTGTAATCCAGCTAAAATGTGAGCTAGGAATATTACTTGATTTGCGCCGAGAAACTGTCCGCTAACGTGCAGCATAGGCATCCTTTCCCTCAAACCAAATATACCGGCTTTACACAAGTCTATAACCCCAACAGAAAATGGCCTGAGAAGGTTATGACAAAGGCACCAATATGGCTGTCTACTGATCTTCGAGATGGGAATCAATCTTTGAAAAATCCCCTAGTTCGTAGCTTGCACTCACCAATGCGTGTATGTGGACTATCATTTCAACTGTTAATCTAACTAAACTCTTATCGTTAAATTCTAGTCAGTCGAGCAGAAGTGGGAGTTTTTCAAGACTCTGGTCGAAGTAGGCTTCAAAGAGATTGAAGTGAGCTTCCCGGCTGCGTCTAATATCGAATTCGATTTCACACGTCGCTTGGTTGAAACCCCAAACGCGGTGCCTGACGACGTCCGATTGCGCGCCATCGCACCTACCCGTGAAGGTTTTCTGCAACGAACCGTCGACGCCCTTAAAGGGGCCAAAAGAGCTACTGTCGGTACCTTTATCTGTGTTAGCGACAAACAGCTCAAATACCAGGGATTCTCACGCGACAAAGCCATCAGTGAGGCTGTGAAATCCGTTCGCTTCATCCGCTCCATAACCAAAGACGACCCGACATCCAAAACGGAATGGTCGCTGGGGTTCGGGCTTGAGTCATATAACGAATCAGACCTAAGCTTTTCCCTTCAAATTACAAGGGCGGTAATAGAGGTGTGGGAGCCGAGGGCTGGCGAACATATACAAATTGTGTTAACCACTAGCACCGAGGTGGCCACGCCAAATATCTTTGCTGATCAGGTGGAAACTTTTCTCGCCGCCCTATCAGAGCAAGAGCGTGAAAAGGTCATCCTCTCCATTCATTGCCACAACGACCGAGGTACCGGTGTGGCTTCAGCTGAAATGGGCCTTTTAGCTGGAGCTGATATGGTCGAAGGTTGTTTGTTCGGGAACGGTGAGCGCGCGGGCAACGTTGACTTGGTTACTATAGCTCTCAACCTTTACAGCCGCGGCATCCACCCAAACCTCAACTTTTCCAACCTTGACGCCATAAAAGACAAATACCAAAACATCACCGGGCTAGAGGTTAGCCCTCGAACCCCTTATGCCGGAGAATTCGCCCTGCAAGCCTTTAGCGGTCACCATCAAAATATTATCCGCAAGGGCATGTCCCTACGACTTGAAGCCACGGCCCAGCAGGTATTGATATGGGACATCCCCTACCTCCCGCTAGATCCAGAGGACTTGGGCATCCCACTGGACCATATTATTCGTGTTAATTCACAAAGCGGGAAAGCGGCGGGCGCATGGATCCTAAACCGCCGTTGGGGATTGGAAATGCCTCCAGACATGCAGGTCGATTTCGGTCAGAAACTCATGGCATTGTGCGAAACTTTGGCCCGCGAAGTCTCACAGGAGGAGCTTATTGAGCTTTTCTGTTCAATGTATGCTTTAACAATGAACCAGCACGAGGATATGGCAAGCTCAACACTCTACCATAGCCGCAAGTGTGAAAACGCTATGAAGGGCGTTATTAGCACTGTCGAAGGCGCTGCTTTGGTCGTACAAGGCACGGCCAATGATTTGAAAACGGCCATCCTGCAAATTCGGAGTTTGAAGATCAACAGCAAGGCCGTGGACGTCAACATCCAATCTATCCAGCAGCTTAACACCGAGTTTGGAATGGGACGCTATTGTGCCCTAACAACCTATCAGGCCGGCAATCAATGTCTATGGGGTTATTCTATCCACGAAAACAAAGACATGGCCGAGGCGTTAGCCTTAATTGCAGCAACTTTGGTAAGACTTTTTTTCACTTTACATTTTGTTTCAGTACTTTTTAAGAAGCTAACCATAAGGTCGGTCTCATCTAGCGCGTATACTACATGGAGACCGGTTTGCAGGACATTGAAAAGATAAACCATATCTTCGGCAAGGCTGTCAGCCTTTCGGCACTTGGAGATTCTGTAAAGTAACGATTTGGGCTGGGATTTGGACCATGTTATTCTCTTTGCGGTTATTAGCGAAACATGCAGGCCGGTCGACCGGGTTGATTCCGTATTTAACCTGGCCCACCGTGCTACGTTAATAAACATAATGAGTTTGCTCGGGGCTATTAGAATAGCTAAAGAAATTCAGGACATTTGGACCCATCCAACATATGTACTATAGCCATTATCTCCCAATCATGGATTTTTTGGGCAGGACGGGTTACATGCCGAATCCAAAATCGGCTTGGAAGCGCTGCTAAGTAAATGGTTTTCCAAAAATTGGGGAGATTTCCTTAGCCTGTGCGGTGCCGTTATCGGCTGGATTAGAGGCACATGGCTGGAAATGATACGTTTACGGTAGGGATAGCATGACATTGGGCCCGCTTGTGGCTGACATTTCGGGAGGATTGGTTCTTTGGATAAAGCGACGGCCAGTATTGGACCGCATCCGGCAAAGGGTGAAAGACCAGGCCGAGGTGGTGAGAGTGCTCGCAATCGAGGAGGCACGCAACAGTCAAAGTAAGGCCAAGGCCAACCTGACGCCATTCGCCAGGCTCAAAGGTCGATGGCGTGGAGCTACTAGCTGGAAAGAACATTGCGCCTTACGCGTCTGCATTGCGAGGAATGGTGGGCCTCGATCAGCTTGTTATAGTGGTCGGCTTTGGGGAGGCGAGACCTGCGGCAGCCCACGCACACGCTGGGAACTCGAGTTTACTGGCATTCTCTCTATCAAGGGCTATCTAGAACTCGCATGGGTCATGGGTCTCGTCACTTACCACCAGGGCCTCTTACCGGTATCACAGACCAGCAGCAGCAGCTACTACTATTGTGGATAGTTGGATACGCAGACCAAGACGCCTGTTACCGACGCCGAGGTTAAGGAAAATTACGAAGCCCGCATTCTCGCCAACCCGGGTATCCGACGTAGTGCGCGCCGGGGCCATGATCTCGTCGGTCCTGATTCGGAGCAGGGGCTCCATAAGATTGTTTTGCAACAGTACATTGCCCCATCGCCGTCAGCGCTGAGACAGCAGCATATACGGTCAGGCAGCGCGGCTCTCACGCAAGCATCACGCAAGCCGACAGGCAGGTATACGCTACCTTTAACTCAGGAGCAACCCTTCTGCTTCTAAAATCCAAGCCTTTCAACGATACTATATCCGCGCAAATGCCTACGGGCTGGCCAGCGGCACGACATCCGTAAATCACAGCTGTATATTGAGCTGACGCAGATAAAACAGGACCGAGAAGCGAAATTATCCTTTATAGACAGCCTGCGAGAATGTCTAGTCGTCGAGAAACCCCGAAAGCTGGCTCAGGTCAGTACCAGCACCGAGGCAGCAACCCGTTCAGCGAAACAGTACTACTATAGCCGGGCATTTTTTTAACAAGACAGTATCGCCCTTAGGGGGTACACGCCAGTCTCTTCATTTTCTCGCAGAGATGAGGAATCGAGAGACCATTGACAACTGTCGTGGTCATTGATGCCTTGAGACGGCTTCATGGAAAAAATTTGGTCAGGTGCATTATTAGGACGGCTACGCGTCAAGCATGATCATGCCATAACTACTGGCTTTTGTAAAGTTTCTTGAGTAACAGGGCAAATTTTGCCTGCTCTTTTACAGAAAGGGAAATCAAAAGCATTTTGTACAGGGTCAGGTAAAATCTTAATCCCGAACAGACAAAATTGCCGCGATGTTGTGAGAGCTACTCTGACACAACCACGTTGCTGTCCAATGTTGGAATTCCCGCTAAGAGTTGTGCTCTTCTAGTAACCTTTTGTAAAACACTAGAAACTCCGAAGAGGTGATTGAATCGACGTAAAGGCTGTTTGCCGGCAACATTAACCTCTGAGGCGTCGTCCACACCAATTTTGATATCAGACGCCGGAATATCATCCCATGATTGCAGCGATTAAGCCGAAGTCGCCAGGAATGGTCTAGCTAGTTGCAGTTGAGTCAGATTTCTTGATCAGGTTTCGATCCGGAATAAGGCGGACTGACGCAGCGGCCATTATCTGACTCTTTCGAGCGCTCTGCGGAAGAAGCCAAGAAAGTCCAATTACCTAATTACTGCCAATTTAAAGTTCCGACAAGGCTAGATACCTTAGAGATATTTGCCGAACTTTGCATTAATCCGGTGTGTTTACGATAACATTCATCATCTGAACTCACCTTGGAAACATGGGGCTACCTGGTGATAGGCAAGGTTGGTTTGCGAGATATTGGAATTACTTTGTGTAAACCATATCTCTTGAACTTGCGAACGGACTCTCATGCCACAACCTCCAAGCTGGCAGAGCCACTCCGAACGATGGGTAGTGTGAAATTCAGCAACGACACCCGTGCGGTAGCCATAATCGGTCTGTCTTGCCGATTTCCAGGCCAAGCAGAGGACCCAGATGGATTCTGGGATCTACTCTCCAAAGGAGAATGTAGGCCTCCAACGACAGCTATAGCTCTTGGCTCTATCCGCTGACTCACTACCTACCAGCTGCGTACTCAACCGTTCCAAAGGAAAGATTCAACAGCAAGGCCTTCCACCCAGGACCGAATGGCGACCAAAATACATCACGCACCGTTGGCGGCCACTTTCTATCGTCCGAAATCCGACAATGGGATGCCGACTTCTTTGGAGCGACGGCCGAAGAGGCCATAGCTATGGATCTGCAGCAGAGGCTGATGATGGAGGTGGCCTATGAGGCGTTCGAGAACGCAGGTGTGACAATTTCACAGCTCGACAGCTCCAGAACTGGAGTATGGATGGGCGTCAACAGCAACGACTGGCGGGAAACTCTCTTTCGGGATCCTGAAGCCGCCCCTTTGCAAACGCGGAGGGATATGGGACCGGAATATGTCTCCGGGAGGGTTTCTTGGTTCTTCAACCTGCGCGGCCCCAGCGTAACGGTCAACACTGCATGCTCTTCCAGCCTTGTAGCGTTGCACGAGGCAAGAAATGCGATCCTCGCTGGCGACTGCAAGCTTGCCATAGCTGGCGGGGCGAGTCTTATCATGAACTCCGACTATGCTAGACAAATGTCCCCGTCACTCG
This sequence comes from Pseudopyricularia javanii, assembly GCA_031001725.1. Lineage (NCBI taxonomy): Eukaryota > Fungi > Ascomycota > Sordariomycetes > Magnaporthales > Pyriculariaceae > Pseudopyricularia > Pseudopyricularia javanii. The sequence goes on from JARHUK010000174.1 coordinate 22,383, forward strand.
ATGAAGAGTGTGAAAGCTTGGACGCATTGCGGGACAGCTTCAGCAGCAAGGGAGAAGGCCTCGGTGCGGTGGTCCTCAAAAAATTAGATGATGCATTGAGAGACGGAGATGCTATCCGTGCAATACTCAGAGGCAGTGGTGTTGGACAAAATGGACGGACGGATGATATAACCCTTCCCAATGCCAGCGCACAAGCGGCACTGATACAGGCGGTGTATGCCGAAGCGGGATTAGACCCCAGCATGACGAGCTACGTTGAGTCTAATGGCCTAGGAACCGAGATCGGCGACCAAGCAGAGTCAGAGTTAGAGGCCATTGCCAACGCCATGTGCACAGCGGAGGGAGCGACGCGGCTGCATGTTGGGTCGGTCAAGACAAATGTAGGACTATCTCTCAATATCT
>JARHUK010000179.1:0-13069 GCA_031001725.1 Pseudopyricularia javanii
AATCAACTCTGTTTGTGGGTATCAGCCGCGTTATCTTTCCCATTCAATACCATCTCATATGTAGATCATAAAACTTCCCAACTCGTCCGAACCCAAACGCCCTTCGAGCTTAGGGGCCCTCTCAGAGCGCCCCGCCCGACAACCTCTGGAACCCAGCCAGGACGTCCTTGTCGACGTTAACGGCCCACTGCTCTCGGAAAGCGGTCTCTCCACCAACCGCCTGCACAAGACCCTGCAATATAACCTTTACAAAGTTGAAAATGTGCTCCGTATGCACCTGGTCGCGGTATACGAACGCCCGATCGAGCACGTCTTGTGGTGTGTCGTACTCGCTTGCGAGCTCTTCGGGGCCGCCCTTCCACACCAGAGAGTCTTCCCCACTTCCGTCTTCGTTTAGCGCCTCCGATATGACCGAGGTCCACATGGCAAAGTAGTCCTGCAGACGACCCAGCACCAGGTCCCGGAGGGGCGATGATGCGTCGGTTGCTGCGAGCTCGCAAAGTCTCGTGAGCGCCAAGCACGACAGCTTTTGCCTCTCCAAATCAGCCATCATGTCAAACGACGAGAACCATTCGTCACTAAGCCAGTTCCACGTCGTTGTCAAGTCACCGGCCGCCGACATGAGGTGCACCAGCCCACGGGGCTCCCCCACAGTGATACGTGCCAGTATGGTAAAGTAATGTGTCTCCTTGACAGAGCTGATTTGTGGCGACCGTCGCTGCGGCCCCGTCGTCTGACGGCACTCCCAGGCTTCGTGAATCCGCTCCAACAAGACCTTCAGGAACCCAATCTCGAGCATGTCCTGGATCAGGATGTTCAAGCCCTCCGAGCCACCCAGCTCTCGAGCAGCTCGCAGTATGTAGTCGATTGCCTTAGCAGCGTGGTGAACCTGGTCCTTCCTTTTCGATTCCATGGCCGCTGCCAGCGCCTGCAACGTTGGTCTTCTGTGCTTGTCACCCAGTATGCTCTCAGGGGCGAGAATGATATAGGTTTTGATGATCTGGACAAGCTCCTGCGACAGCTCATTGTCAAACTCTACAAACGGCAGTCCAACCAGCTCAAGATCCAAGAGCTCGGGCGCCAAGGGCGGTGAACACTGCGCTATCGTGGCCTTCCATACTTCTGTTGCTTCCTCGATGAGGAACTTGGATACTTCCGAATTCGGGTCCATCGCCTGTGATATCAACGGAATCACAAAGGGATGATACTTTTGCGAGGCTGTGCCCACCGAGGCGAACAGTGTCGACAAGATGGCGAGGATAGACTGCTTCAGCATGTAGGCGTCGTCCCCAGCCTGCTGCCAGAGCTTGGGGAGGGTATCCATGAGCTCATCGCCAACATGCCGGGCCGATGTCTCCATGCGATTGACCACGAGTCTCACCGTATCCAGGACAGCCAATTTCGTTTCGTCCTGCTCCAACTCGGGCAGTAGGCCCACAAGCCGCGTCAGGGTCTCGTATGCGTGCGGCTCGAAGATCTCACCCTTGAACTCGAAGTCATCGGCAATTTTCTTGAACTGCCTCGCCGCCGTGATCCTGACAACCATGTCGTTGGTCGTGTCCGCCGGGTTCATCAAATGCTTGAATATCTCAAATACTACAGGGCGGGTGGCGTCGGATATCTTGATGGGAACCCACTGGCTGAGCAGAATGGCTATCCGACGCCGCAGCAACTTGGCCAACCCGCCCTGGATTTGGACATCCTGGACTACGGTAGACGTTACAAACGTGTCAAAGTCGAATACTTCGTACACTGTAGGTGCTGCGCATCCCATCGCCGTGTACACGGCCTCCTTTGTGACAAGATCAGCATCGGCCTTGGCTGTCGAATGGAAGTAGTTGAGTAAGGGCGGGCCCAGCATCTGTTTCCAGTGTATCAGCAGGTCGAGAAAGAGCCTCTCGGCGCATGGCCGGACCTCCCACTGCCAGGCGTCTCCGGAGTCACGCTCTTGCGCCTCCCACTCCTGCGGATCTTCCTCCCATGCATCGAGGTCGGCCTTGCGGAATATGAACAACTTGGTGATGATCACGTCAACAATTTGTGTCACAAACTGGTCCGTAAGCAGCTGTGTCTTGATTGTCTCCCTGGCCTGCTCCTGCTCCTTGGTGGCCTCGGGACTCTTGTACTTGAAGGTCTGCTGCGGCCTAAAGACCATGGCCACGCAGCCTCGGAGCAGAAGCAGACCCTTTAGGGCTAGCCTCTCAAGCAATGGGCCTTCGACCTTGGACTTGGAGCTGCCATCGCCGCCGGCTGACGCAATCTGGATGCCACCGGACTTGTCAAAAACTTCTGCAAACTTGGCCACGAGGTCCCAGTAGGCATGCACAAGCTGAACCGAGTTTGGCAGCAGGGCAAAGCTTGTCGGTAAGGACTCGCAGACATCGATGTGGAGCTTGGTGAACTGAAGAAGGTGCTTGCCGACAACGTCTTGATACGGGGCGGGCACGGCCGAATCGTGGCTGACATGGCCTAGGAATTGACCGAACTGGGTCTGCGTCATTTGCCAGAACTCGCTGGGGAGCTGCTCCTTGTGAGGGGTTTCGTATCCAACAGTGACAAGACGTCGCAGTATCTTGAGACAGGTGAGACTGTTCTCCATGGCGTAGTCTGCATCTTCCTCGCCACCCTGACCACGTGTCAGGAACGCGATCCAATAGGCCACTTGTTCCGAGTACACCTCGCCGAGGAGCATGACCAGCTCTGGCGTGACCTGTTGAAGTGCCGTCTGGGACTTTCGCAACCGGGCCTTAGCCAGCTCCTTGACCGCCCGCAGCAGCACCAAAAGAGACCCATTGAGGTGTTGTTGGTGCCCGCTCTTAAAGTTCCTCACAAAGCCGACCAAGTCCGAGATGGCAGTCGGCCACTCAGCCGGATAGTCTATCCTAATGACCTTGGCGGCGGCCAGGGCGTTGTGGAGGGCCAGGTTCTTGTCGTCTTCGTCTATGGAACCTTGGAGCAGTCTCGACCTGATGACGCTCTTTTGCGCGGGCGATATAGACGTTTTTGAGGATATGTTGCGCCACCCCTTGTCGATGCCGTTCTTGAGGAGGATTATGGCCAGGTAACGGATCTCGCGCTGGACGGACTTGTCCAAGAATATGGTCTGCCCCAAGGTGACGAGTTAGTTGGCTAGAGCCAAACGATACCCTTGGGTATGTATATACACAAGGACGACCGGCCCTGCTAGGACTCTGGCTCACCTGTAGCCCCGCATAGTACTCGGGATGTGCCTCCCAGGCCGTAAGCTGCTGGCTGGCAGACTGCCTCTGGTTGTGATCTGCCGAGCCGGCGGAGAGCAGTTTGGAGCACAGCTCCTGGAGGCTGAGTGGGATGGCCTCCCCCGGGACCTCGATGGCAAAGCTCATTCTTGAGAGGGATGGCAAAGCAAAGCAAAGCGCAGGAGTCGGGATTCTAATTGGCAGTCGTGCTATTTGGGATCGGCCACCCCTGCTGTCGGTAGCACAAGTGTTTTGACAAGAGGCTGTTTGGTAGAAGTGGTTGCTGCGCCTAGGCGAGGGCAAGCTTTGGCAATGCAATGACGCGGGGAGCTCACCTCAATGGTGGGGTACCAGTGCAGCGGGTATCGCAGGTACCCACTATATACTGTATTTACTCCATTCCATTCCATGCCTTGCGCCGCCTCATCCACAACTGCCGCATCTCAAGCACCATGTCAACAGATCTTAGTGTATAAAAGGACCGCCGAGAAATACATACAATCCCGTCTTGATCTTGAAATGGCCACGTCGCTATTTTGTGCCCTCCATGACAAAATTCATCCGGTCCCTGTCGTCACTGGCGATCCTGGCCCATTCAAGCAGGAGCCTGAACAGGTATATCTGCGCATCCTCGGGCCGCAGAGCCTTCTGCGCCCACCTCGTGCCCTGGGAGGCAATCCATTCAGCATCGTCGAGGTGCGCCTCCAGCCCCGGCTCCCGCCCGTTGATCCGGCCCCTGCCGTCCAGCCCCATAAAGTAAGCTAGTGTCGTGTGCAGCGCCGTGTAGCGGAGGTCGACCGGCACAAAGTGCAGCCAAGGCCGGAGCCGGTCAGAGTACCACTCGCGAAAGATGGTCCCCACAAGCGGGACGCTGGCCGACTCGAGCGCGTCTAGCAACAGGTCGCGGCCGGTTCCGGAGGATGCCACGCCCGCCGTGTCCGTATCGGCCAGGAGGACGTATCTGTGGTTGAAGATGGGCGCGTCGGCCTCTACCGCTGGGCCAAATTCGGCCAGCATCGTACGGCACGGCGGAGAGTCTCTCTGTTCGGCCGTGTCGCAGACAGTGTACTCGCCTATCTTGATATTCGGGCGCAGCGCCTGGTTCATATCCAACGTGCTGACACGCTCGTACTGCAGCAGCTTTTTCTCATCGGTGCCAACCCAGTCGGTGGCCACAATGGCCATGATATCATCTGACGCGGACGCGTTGTTGACGAGATGCGCAAGCCTCTCCTGGTGCCCGCCATGGTAAAGCCCATGAGACAGTGCACTGTGCTCGATGATGCCTCGCCAAAACACTTGGTCGCGTTTGTTCTGAAAATCGAGCCCGGAATCCATGCGATCGTCTCCTTTTGTCCTTGGCCAAGGGATAAGTATATCACTGAAGGTACTGGGCTTGGATCTGCTGAAGACGGGAAGCAGATCCGTATGCGGCTTCGTGAGCGGAGCAGTCATGAAGAATCCGTGGAGTTTGAGCATGTCCGGCTGGTGGCAAAGATCAGAAGCTTGCACCCAGTCCTTGAAAAATATTCCCGAGGACTCTCGTTCGACGCAGTCGATGCAGACATCTCGAGTGTTCCAATAATCTTTGGAACGCATGCTCGACGTCCACGGGCAGGCTTTCCTATTGAGCCAGCGGAACTCAGCCGAGCCAATCGTCGGACCTGTCGAAATGGGCTCCTTTACTGCAGTTGCAACTTCTGTACCGACTTCCTCTCGAGGCTTAGAACCAGACGGACTCGTGTCGTCCTCCATTCTTCCCTCCTCTGCGCCGGCATGGTCTCGGCGGGAAAGACGTCCGACGAGCCCCGTTCCCGCCGTCGATTGGCTACCTGCCTTGTCCCAAGGCGCAAGCACGCGCGGGCTCTTGTTCATGTTGAGCGCGAACTGTACATCTGGCAGGTGCTTAGAGAAGGTCCGCATCATTTCCAATAGTGCCTCTACATCGCCATAGTGTTCACCCCGAGCGGCGCTGTGGGATAGTTGTCCGCCAATGGCCTTGATGACCACAACATCCTGATCAAGCCCAAGTTGTTCCGTGTTCCTCCGGATGTCGGAGGGCGAAACGTCCCAGAATGGCAGCAGATCCTTGCTAATCTGGTCAAAATGATCAATGATGGGTGACTTGTGCTCAACCGCAAATGCATACCAAGCATCGAAACCTTTGGGAGGATCGCGACCACCATGTCTCTTGCGGTACTCTTGAACGGCGACGGAGAGCGAGTCGCTGGTAGAAGCTTGTACGAGCCAGCGATCTGCCTCGACTCGAACTTGGGATATCATGGTGCGGAGCGGGTGCACACGGATGGTGCGGCCATGCTTGGCGATGGCCCATATTCCTATAACAAGGAGATAGAGGACAAGGGCTAGAACGACGCACGCGCCCACTAGCTTCGACAACGCTCGCGCACTGGTGGCGTGGATAACAAAGATGGCTCCGATGACCAACGGAAGCATACTTAGGAGCACAGATCCTGTCGAAGAACCGTACCAGTTACCAAGAGCCATTGTATTTTTCGCCACGGCGGAGAGCCCGCAGAGAACGGCGAGCAGGTGAACAAGCAAAGTTGGGCCTGGGCCGGCTATCAAAGACCCGGATGTTAGGACAAGTGCAGTGAATAGGCACCCAGATACTAAGGTGGCCAGGCCATACGTAGCCCAGGAGTCAACCGAGTGCTGATCGGCCGAGCCAGTCCAGAAAGAGCTGACTCCATATTGCAGTATGAGGGTGATAAAGGCCACCATGGCAGTTTGGGAGAAAACACCCGCCAAGGTGCTCACTGCCTGCTTGGTCGTGCGCTGCCTAGCGAGTATCCGCCAGAGTATCTCCAGTATGGCGACCTCTGCGATGATGCCCACGATTTGTAGAAGAATCGTGTAAGAGCTTGAAAACCCCGCGGGACAAATATACGTCGAGCGGTTGTTGGGGAAAGCTGCCAGTCGGGCTCCTATGGCAACCAGGGCAGACCCAGCGATGGACATTATCCGAAAGGCTGGGCTGGAGCTAAGGTCATTATCGCCGGCAGCCTCGGGCTGGATGAGGTGCAGCTGGCGACAATGTATAATAAGAGGAACAAAAGCCTTGGTATGGTTAGTCGATCTAAACACCCATATCGATGGGGGTATAAGACGCACCTGGATTCCAGGCAACGTGCATTGATGCTCTATGCCAAGGAAAATCTCAAGACGGATAACAACGAGTCCTGTCAATAGGGGAACGAAATATCTCCGAGGTCGAGGTGGAACATTGGGTGATGATTTGGAAGCGGACACTTCTGTGTCTGACGGTCATTTTGAATGGTTGATTAGTTCTACCTGACAAGGTCGAGGGAACACGAGAATTATAGCAAACCTACCAAAGCTTGGGCTGGCCGCGGGAAGCCATCGTGAGATGTGGTCGGCGCCAAAAAGTGAGACAAACCATCCCACCAGGCACACCAAGACAAAGGATAATCGAGGAGAGCCTAGAAAAAGTGCGCGTTAGAATAAGTCTGCCAGTTTTCTTCAGTCATAGGGAAATCATTAAATTTACCTAGAATGGTTGGGCTCTCGGAGGAATACAAGAGGCAAAAGAATGAAGCACTATGATGGAGCTCAAGGTTAGCCGCTGCCAACTAATAATCGCAAGGCCGCTATACATGCTACACAAAGGCGAGCAAGTATGAAGCAGCCCGTTATACGAAGATATACGAAATAGCTATTCCACTTCGTTATCGCGTTGCTGCCACATTCTCCGTGGTAACTTGTCTGGAGATGAGTGACCTACCAGACAGTCGCATACGCCCACAGTGTGCGCTTTTGACTAGCCATGGTGGGCGGGCTACGACAATTGGTCTTGGAAATCAGATTTCATTGCGCCGCCGCCTCAATCCAATATGCTGAAGATAATTATTATACAACGCGTCCGGATTGTCGAGCTTCTGGCAAAGGTGATGCAAAGACAACGCGAAGTCTAAATTGTTGCATTGCAGTTGCATGGGGGGCCGCCGCCCGCTCACGTCAAACTGCTCCCCCAGGGGTCCACACCATCAGGCGACGTAACCATGCAAGGACCCCTGAAACACGCCCTACGCCAACGGCACGTAGCTTCCATCCAAGGTCGAGTTTCTGCATCGGGCCCGACCGAAAAGTTCCAACTCGACGTCGTACCCAAACCCACACTGGCCGTCCACACGGAACAAGAAGAGAGAAAAAAAAAAGACACGTCGACGAGAACAGCCAAGATGGCACCGTTGACGGGCCCCGTCACCCCGGGCCTGCAGGTGTTCGCAATCCCCGGCGTCGTCCTCCTAATATCCTTCCTGGGCTACGGCTCCCAGCTGCTCTTCCACACCCGCGACCTCCAGCCGGGCCCTCCCACCCAGACCGAGACCGTCACGTTCAACTTCCTGCTGCTCACCCTCTGGTGGACCTACTACAAGGCCTGCACCGTCCCGCCCGGAGCCTACACGCACGCCCACTCCGGGCCCCCCGCCGATGCCGACAAGGACAAGACCAAGAAGAGATGGTGCCGCAAGTGCGACGCCCCGAAGCCGCCCCGCGCCCACCACTGCCGCCACTGCCGCCGCTGCATCCCCAAGATGGACCATCACTGCCCCTGGACCGGCAACTGCGTGTCGCTCCAGACGTTCCCCTACTTCTACCGCTTCCTCGTCGCCACGAACCTGTCGCTGTGGTGCCTCGCCCGCCTGCTGTACCTCCGCCTCCGCGCCATCTTCGACGAGCGCAACCTCCCCGCGTACCTGGGCCCGTCCCCTTACCGGATCGCCGCCCTGACCCTCCTCTCCCTCGTCTGCGGCGCCGTCTCGCTCGCTCTGGTCGTCATGCTGGTCACCACCACCAAGTCGTGGGCCCTGAACCGCACCATGATAGAGGACTGGGAGCTGGAGCGGCATGAGGCACTGGTGGCGCGGCACGCGCGCAGCGGCGGTTCGACGTGGTGGGCCGTCGACGAAGACGAAGAAGATGAAGAGGAGGACGACGATGACGATGACAACGATGACTACAACGACGAGACGTCCCCGTCCCGCAAAAAGACCAAACACAACCGACCGACCCCCGGCGCCCGCGTCGAGTTTCCCTACGACATCGGCATCTGGAACAACATGTGTCAGGCGATGGGCACGCGCAATCCTCTACTCTGGCTATTCCCCCTGGCCGGCGGGCCGACCGTGTCCCCCACCCCGTGGTCGGGCCCGGGCTGGGACTGGGAGGAGAACGGCTTCAACGCGCGGGAGGGCATGTGGCCGCCCCCGGACCCGGACCGCCAGCGCCGCGGCCACTGGAGGGGCAACGCCGCCGGCACCGCCGAATCCGCCGTCAAGCTGCCCACCTACGCCACGCCAGGCGAGGAGATTGCGGCCTTCAGGGCCCGCCAGGAGAAGGACCTGAGGCTCAGGGGGCGGATCCGGGACGCCCAGGCCTACGATGGCAGGTCGGGCATCGTCGCGGAGCTCGAGGAGGACGAGGAGCTGGAGGACCTCTTTCCGGAGCAAAGACGCGGTCACGGCGACCACACAGACCCGCGCTACGACAAGGGGCTGGATGGGAAGCCTGGCTGGACCAACGCCGACGGTGAGCGATTGCGCGATTTTGGCGTTGACGAAGACTCGGATGACATGGTTGACGATGAAGCCCATCTCATAGGGGAGGAAGACGATGACGACGTTCCGCTGGGGGAGCTCATACGCCGTAGAAAATTTGCATTCCAACAGCGGGACACGTCATAGTAACCACGACAACTTGTAAAAATTCAAGTCTTAATATCAGTAGCCTGTTGAATTTTGCTCTAAAAAAACCGTTCATCCGTCTTAGATCGTCTCCCAAACAATGTCTCATCAAACATCTATATAAACCGCTGGAACTTGCCCGAGTGCTAGCAAAGCGGCAGGAAAGGGAGAATCGAGGCCAAAGAATACCCTGGCCAGAAGCGGAACAGTCAACAAAACAATCGTCTTCCTAAATTTCCAACAATCTTCATCTCACACCAGTTGAAATTCCTAGACGAGAAGCGTTCGTTGAACAGATATCATGCAGCCATCAACTCGAAAACATCATTTACCAGTCGTCATCTTCATCCTTCTTGGCCATCGCCTGCTTTCTCGCGAGGAGCGCGTCGGCCAAACTGTTGCCCAGGCTCGGCGTTGGCGTATTGCTGCGGCTGCTGTCAGACCCGTTCAGGCTCATGCCAGAATCGCGCGGCTGGAGGCCTGCAGGCTTCTTGCCGGCGGCAGGACGTTTTGCCGGCGGCAGGGGCTTGGTCTTGCCATTGGCTGCCGGTGGGGCCGGTGGAGGCGGCCGAGAAGCTGCTACGGGCGGAGGAGCCTGCTTCTGCTCTTCGACATACGCGGCCGGCACCCACGCTTGCTGGTTACCGCTCTTGGCAAGCCACCATCCTAAGGTACGGTCAGTATAGGTTTAATACCAGATATTTGACGCATCGGAAGTATAAACTGCGACTTACCATTGTTCTCTTTTTGTACAATCTCAATCATGTCACCCTCCTTTATCGACATTTCATTCTCCTTCTGGCCAGCGAAATCGTACAGGACCTTGGCCATGATCTTTGCCTTACCGGGAGGGGCCGCAGGAGGAGGTGGTGGAGGCGCTCTAACAGACGCCGATGATACCTGCGGCTGCTGCTGCTGGGTCCGCACAGGGATGCTTGCGGTGACCTGCGCTTGCGGCTGCGGCACAGGGCGAGACGACGACACCGAGGACGATACCGTGGACGACACCGTGGACGACACCACCGACGACGCCGGTGACATGCCCGCACCTGGTCGTGGCTGGACTGACCTGTTTCCTGTGGGCTTGGTCGACCGTCCTTTGGGGCCACCCGGCCTGATGAGCTTTCCTCTGGTGATCGGCCGTGGCGGGACCGGCTTGCCCTTTGGGGTCGGGCGCGAGACGGAGTTCGGCGGCTCTCCCTGCTGCGTGTGGACGGCTCCACTCTTGTAGTAGTCGACGGGGTTGGGCGAATCCTTCAGCACCTTGACCAGCTGCATCTTGCCCGGCTTCTTGGCGTACTCGATCGATTCTCCAATCTTGAGGTTGAACCCTCCGGGCATGACCCGCTCCATTTGCGTAAACATCTCCGTCTTCAACACACAGTTGATCAGCGGATCCGCCTCTTGCGGGGAGCCGACGCCGAGAGAAAACCAGTCGTCTTGGCAGTTGGATGCGCCCACAAACTTGATGGCCCCGAGTGGTATCGCCTTCTCCGCGGTGATCTGAACTTGCCCGTTGACCAGCATCTGCGTGACGACGTAGTACTTGCTGTTGGTGACAATCAAGATACGCGGGCTGGCCTTGCTCGAGCGGCCGAACTTGGCCTCGAGTATCTCACCACGGCAGGAAAACACGGCCTTCTCGTTGGCGCCTATTCCAATAGCGTTTCGGATGTGCGCACCAGGCCCTGAGGCAGCATTGATGCCCAGGTAGTCACCGAGGAACCGCCTTGACCCGAGTATGGAGAAGCGCCGCCTCTCCTTCCGCCACTGCAACACCCTGTGGCCTTGGTCTCGCAGTTGCAAGTACTCAGCGCCTGTCCTCTTCTTGCGCCAGAACGTCTGGATCCTCGTGGCAGACTCTGCCCTGTAGGCCAGGTACGCCCGCCACATGCGCTGGATGCGCGTTGCCATGTTGTGCCAGTACCTGTCGCGCATATGCTCCAGCGCGAAGAGCGTCTCGGGCGATTTAATAAAGGCCTTTGTGACACCCATCTGCCACTCCTCCTGGGGAATGCTGGTATCTTTGAGAATCTGCTTGACGGCAGCCTCATAAGACCCTTGCCAGGTGTATTCACCTGCGTACGACGTAGCAGGCGACAAGAGGAAGAAGCGGTCGACAAACTTCTCGAAGGACTGACGGTATGCGAACCCAGCACGGCGGATGCGCACGTTCTCCTGCAGACCAAGATATTTGATCTGGTGCAGTACGTTCGGGACATTGTACTCGGTCGGCGACTTGTTCTCGTTGGGCTTGATTGTTCGGATGTACGAAGGCTGGCACTTCATCAGCGTCTCTACTAGCGCATTGGCCGAGGTGCGGATCCTGTCGCCAGCAGTAGGTGGTTGCTTGCGGTTGTCCTCGTCGACCTGGTTGGGGAACAGCGTATGCAAGAAGGGGTTCTGGCTGGCTTGGAACATGCTGAGGAGACCCTTCAGCAGTAAATCCTTGTTCTTGTCCGTGATGCCATCAACGGTGTATGCCACATCACCGGCGTAGTGCTTGATGATGAAGCTACCTTGCCTCGGGATCAGGTGTGCGTTTGACATGCCACTGACACTCTGCATAAACGTCCGGTCACACGCCGCCGGGTCGGCGTGTGCAGTTTTTGTGGCGTCCTTCAGTGCGGAGAAGACACCAGGAGGACGGATGCTTTCTATCAAATCACACACAATCTTGTTGTCAAAGTACTTGATCGGGGTCCACTTGATCTGCTCTTTCGCGTACTCGTCCTGCTCAGCCTTGAGAGTGAGCTGGATGAAGATTTGCTGCAGCTTTTCATTGACATAGTTGATGCAAAGCTGTTCGAAGCTGTTCTTTTCGAAAATCTCGAATCCGTAAATATCCAGAATTCCCACCGTATTGCTGGTTGGCTGGCGGGCTTTCAGCGACTGGTTTATCCTATCGACGATCCAGTCGAAGAGGTTGTTGTATAAAGATTTGGCCAGGCCGTCTCTGGTAGCCATTGCTTGTGCGACGTTGGCAGGGGACTCGATGACCTCGCCGCTCCTCGGGGTGAGGATCCTGATGGTGATGGCCTTCACCAGTTGCTGAGAGTCAACCTCGAGCAGATACGCCAAGAAATCCACTACTGACTGATCCGTCACGGCTGCGTAGCCCTGCTCATCTTCGCGGAAGACGAGGTTACCGGTCCACAGGATAGCAGCTAGCACCCGGAAGACACTGTCCTGCTCCTCTTGCGACAGACCAATAATCTTCATGGCATTTAATGTATCCTGGTACTCGGCCAAGTCGTCTATCCCATCAACGTCGAGGCACTTGGACTTGCTGGTGTAGAGGTACGTTTCGGGCTTTTGAATGCCAAACATTTGTCGGTAGTGATCCGAGGCACCCTTTGTGAACTGGTAGAAGATGTGGAAGTTGCGCTCGTTGGTGATCTGGCCAACTACCCTCGACTTTTCCAGCAAGTAGTTTGTGATGTCGGCACCGACCGGCTCGCCGGCCGCGTTGAAATGTATTTGCAAGTACTTTCCGAAGCGCGACGAGTTGTTATTCCTCAGGGTCTTGGCATTGCCAAAGGACTCGAGCAGTGGGTTCGTTGCGAGCACCATGTCCTTGATCTGCTGGATATCGGTGGACTCGCCCCCGGAGACGTTCGCGATGTACTGCATGATGCGCTTCGCGGCCTCGGTCTTGCCGGCGCCGGACTCGCCAGAGATGATGACACACTGGTTGTCCTTGTACGCCTTCATGTTGTAGTAGGCCGACTCGGCGATGGCGAAGACGTGCGGCGGCATCTCGAGGCGGTTCTTGCCCTTGTAGCTTTCCAGGACCTCGTCGGTGTAGATTCCCAAATCCCGGAAGGGATTGACCGAGACCAGGACATGGCCGATGTATGTGTAGATCTCCCTGCCCTCGAAGCGCTTCTGGAGGTTCTCGTTGATGGCCTCGTTGGAGACCTTGCTCAGCAGGGTCAGATCTGAGACGCCGACATCCTTCTTCTTGGTTGTTTCGTACGTCGCCTTCTTGGGCCTCGTTCCCCTGGTGCCCACCGCCGAGCTGTTGGCCGACTGCCCGGCAGCCGCCTTGTCCTTCCCTCGCCGAGTGATTCCCTGGGCGGCGGAGTATTGCAAGTTAGTACAGATCGCGGGGAGGGGCCG
>JARHUK010000180.1:0-30131 GCA_031001725.1 Pseudopyricularia javanii
GAAATTGGAATTGTCAGATAGGGTCATTACTCAGGGGGGGGGGGGCGTAGGTAACCGTCAAGGGGGAAAACGTACCTCCTTTGGTGGTCTTCTTTTTCGGTGCGCCCTTCCCACGAGCCTTGAGCCTGTAGCGGTTGTTAGCTTTGCGTATTCACTGGTCCAACCGAGGCAAAGCCTCGGCATAGGAGGATGCCAGGAATTCCAGGAGGAAAGCCCGTACTCTTCAATCTTCAACAGACGCTCCTCCTCAATCTCGTCCTCGATTTCGAACTGGGGACCCAATTCCTTCTTCAGCTCGGACAGCTTGAAGAGCTTTCGTGGATAATAGGCCGCCAGTGCCGGACCCCGTAACCTTTGTCGCAAGATCTTGTTGCCGGTGCGGAGACCTTCGGGGTTATACGCCGTCGAGAAGATTTCGCATTGCGCCTGCAGAGACGTTCGAGGTTAGCACGCTCTGTGAAAGTAGAAAGTGGCCGGCCTGTCTCTGACCTTCATCAGCTGTAATAATCGCGCTCGTGGTACACTCATCTTGATCGCATAACCAGCGGGAACGCTGTGAATGTTGCTGTCGTTCAAGCGAAAGCGCCCAAGCAAAAAAGACGTGCAGTCCGATTTGTCCTATCGCGTCAAGTTTAGCGATGGACCCACAAAAAGTGCCGCCATTGTGGGACTACCCGAGATGCTTGCAAACTCGCTCGCCTCGTTCAAAATAATTCTGGCAATGGATGCAATGTAATTATTTCGAGGTTCATTGCCGACCTACCACCTACTCTACCTATTACGCCATTTACTATGGTACCCGGGTACCCAATTGCATCCTACCACATACCTCCCTGTATCCCTAGCCACCTTGACAGCAGTTTTGCCCCTGAAGAAATTCGGGTTCTGCCATGCTCAAACGCGGCCATGGCGAGCCCGAGGACGGGTTTTCTAAACGCCCCAAAGTCAACAGTGACAATCACAGAATCACGGATGTTTTGCAGTCCTGGCAAGCCCTGGATGCTTGTATGAAATCCGTGAGGGAGAACATTGAAACTTCGCCCACGTCTACCTTGCATCATGATATGTGTGACCGACTGGTCTCTCTAAGCAAGGATCTACTCGCGTCCGCCCAGGCGTTAGCATCCAAGAGTAACGAAGCTCAAGCTGGGTCTAATGAATCTCAGCCAGCACGAGAGCAAAAAGGCGCGGTCTGCGTGCCATCGCATGTTTCATGCACCAAGTGGACCTCGGCAGACATACAAGACACGCTTCCTCCTCTCCCCGACATCAAGGATGCCGCCCTTGAGAAAGCTGCCTTTACCCATTCTTCCCTTGTGGGCGGCGTGATAGACACGCCTGCAAAATCATATGACCGCCTCGAGTGGCTAGGGGATGCGTACCTGGAGCTCTTCGCAACGTGCTTCATCTACGAGACTTTCCCAGACTTTCCGCACGGTAAATGCACGCAGCTGAGAGAGACACTCATCAGGAACGATTCTCTCGCCGAGTGGACGCTAGCATACGGTTTGGACAAGAGAACGCGGCTTCCTTTTGAGATGGATGCTGCTTCGTCAGCCCGTGGCGGAAGGCCAATGCAGGCCAAGTCGAAAATCAAGATATACGGTGATATTTTTGAGGCTTATATCGGTGCAGTCATCACGTCGGATCCCACAAATGGGGTCTCCTGCGCCGCAGACTGGCTCAAGGCACTTTGGGCGAAGAAGCTCGCGGGCGACATTCGGAGGGAGGAGAAGAGGCAACGTTCTTGTGTTGTTAGGCCGGCCGAATCCCGGCCAGAAACGAACAACAGCAAAGATGGTTCTGGCGACAGTGCGAAGCCAAACATCCGGCGAACGCCCAAAGAAGAGTTGGCAACGCTCATTGTCGCCAAGGGCATCAAGCTGCGCTACGTGGATCTCCCCGCGCCCAAAAAAACGGACAGGAACAACCTACCCCTATTCAGTGTTGCTGTGCTCCTGGACGGCTGGGGGGAGTCCGGGCTGCAACTAGGTGTAGGGACAGGCAAAGGAAAATCCGATGCTGGAAATGCTGCGGCGCAGAGGGCTATTGAGAACAAAAAGCTCATACACAAGTACATTGCTTTGAAGCAAGAGTTTATGGCATCCAAGAGTAATGGACAGAGTTAGGTAGGGTGATTGGGAGTTGGATCAACATAGGTCAAAGAAGGGAGATCAGGGGGGCATGTAAAGATGGTTGTGTGGTGGCACTGCACTCGATGAAGCCAGGAAAACTAAAAGGACTAGAACAAAGAAAGAGTGAAAAAAGAAAAAAGAAAACATACATCCTGCACGGTTCGTTGTTGGAATGCAGATACCGTTGTTGATCTCCTTTCAGCGTCATCTTGTACTCAATTCAGTAGAACTGGGGTGCATACATGGGCCCACATTAAATAATATCAATGTCAAGTCCCTCGCAACTGTGTATTGCTCCTATCGGCTTTCTCTCAGACGTTGATCTTGAAATACTTTGAATTTGGTTTTCTTTATATCGCGTGTAAAGGTTTGTTTGTTTGATAGGGACAAGTCGGCACGAAAACAACCATTGGATTGGATTTGAAGCTCAGAGGGCAACGAATGCATTAATAGTGGACAAGACTCTCGGCTGTCGTACAATTTACACATGCATGCATAGTCCCCTCGACCTCTGATAGACATTGTGGGGTCGGCTGGAGAGCAGCGGGCGAATCATATTGTTGGAGCGCAGCCCGAGCGATTGGACCGAGGCATCTCGCCTCGATGCGCGGGCGGGCACGATCGCCCATGGAACGCGACTGAGCCAACCTTTTCCCCAAACCCCATCAAATACTCTCCCGATTCCTGGGGGGAATAAAACAAACTCCCGAGAATCATGGACAGCACGCGATCGAGACCGTGTTTTCATGACCAATCGACCTGATAGAGCCAACCCGACAGAGCCGTCCCGTTCCTGGGATTTTGCGCCCCCTATAAGCGTTCTCCAACCTGCCGCAGGCATCCATCTCTTTTCCGATCACGCCCGTTGCCTGCAGCCAAACCGAAATATCCCATAGTATCAATTCGTGTCCCTCGGCCGACGGCACTGCACACCCCCAAAAATCTGCGTTCTTGTCAAGAAAAAAAAAAGCCTGCCACCTCTGCACTGCCTACTGTACACAGGCTGCCCCCGGGGGCTGCCAAAACCCTGCCGACATGGCGGACTCGGTTGGTACGCTAATATACCACGCGAGCAAACTCAAAATACCACACACTAGGACGCATCACTAATAGCCTCTTTACGCATTTCCGGTTGCATACAGATCGGGTGTTTGTCCATGCCCTCAACACCATCAAGAAGCTCCCCAAGACGGGCGCCGCCCGGCCTCCGCCAGCCGACCGCATGCGGCTGTATGGCCTGTATAAGCAAGCAATGGAGGGTGACGTCGACGGGGTTATGGAACGTCCGACCGCGGCTTTGGGGATCCCAGCGGAGGACCTGGAGCGGGAGAAGGACAAGTACGATGCGTGGCATACGCAGAAAGGGCTGAGCAGGACCGAGGCGAAGCGGCGTTACATCGAGGCGCTCATCGATACGATGCACAGATATGCCACTACGGAGTGAGTTTGACAATGTCGCCCCCAAGAATCATGTCTGTAAAGACAAACCCGACAATTACTAACAGTGGGTGTCACTTTCAGGAACGCATTGGAATTGGTCTCTGAACTGGAGTTTGTCTGGAACCAAATAAAGGGCAATTCGACAAGTTCGTCCGAACCATTATCAAACGACAATAGCCCTCGCCGATTTCAAAAACCTGTAAGCGGCACGGACGGACCTCTCAAGGTCCTGTACCCCATGAGCGAGGACGACGAGGCAGAACACGACTACCAAAGGCGGATGGCCGCCGCTGCCCAGGACGAGGAGGAAGATGACGACGAGAGGTACGTGAAGAAGGGAGACAAGTGGTCCAAGAAGATGGAACGGGCTATTGTCCGACTGTCGGCCGAGATCGCCGCTCTCCGGGAGCAGATCACGACAGGGAGAGAGTTTCGGTCAAGAAGGGAACGAAGTCCAGGTGCATGGATGGGGTGGTTCCTTTGGCTTGTAACCAAGCATCTGGCGGCAGATCTGGCCATCCTGGCCATCGTCCTTTTGTGGATGCGCAGGAAAAGGGATCAACGTCTTGAGGACCACGTCCGATCATGCTTCCGAATCTTCCGAGAATACGCCAGTAAAGTTCTACCGTCACGGTGAGCTTGTTGCTCTTCCAAGTGAGAGTTCCAAGTGTGCCACCTCGGGGCACCTGATGCCTCGTATACAGAGGGTGACGCTGGATCAGTTCTAGTCGTACAGGGCATGTAGCCTGTGGACAGCGAACGAATGTTTGTCTGGGATTCTACTCGCCTGCCCACGCCCGCCCCCAACCAACCGCCGAAGCGACTTTTGTGAAAGTCGTTTACAGTCCGTCGGCCGAGAGTACATACCGTGTTAGACTGAAAAGTCTGCTTGCAGGTAAGGGCCGTCAACAACAACCGTGCCAAGTCGGTATCTTTGGTGTAGGGGGGTCCTAAATCATTTTGTTTGGGAAACACTGATTAACTGTGGGGACGGAATGCAGGGTGATACGAGCAGCCCTTGGCGGTATGGTAATGTCCGCCATCCTCGACTGAGAGACGTTGGGGTGTCGGTTCAGCCATAGCGAACTTCAAGCGTCGTGCTGATGATGACGATAGTGGTGATGGGGATGAACATTAGTGATATAGTTATCTTTGTCGATTTATTTGATAATTGCCATGGTGCAACCGGGGTAGAGACAACACAATCTATGCTCAAATCATCTTGCCATCGACAGCGTTGTTGATCCCCCAATTTGTGGTGGTTGCGGCTCTCGGGGACCAGTAACTGTTGTGAACTCGGACGGACCTACCAACCCAAGCTCTTGGAGACTTCCACAGATAACTAACGAGAGGAACAAGCGACGGATGGGTTAGAAATAGCGGTCCTCGACACTGATCAATCGGCCGTTCGATTGTGGCTATTGGTTGGATTAGAGGCATGAAGTCTTGGTTCTTTATTTTGTTTGCAGCCCTTCCCACGAATATTTGCCATTCAACTCGGTTTATCACCATTGTTGTCGATAACCTGCCTCAAAACGTCTTCGGCTGCAGTATTCTCAGAAGGAAGAAATACTGAATATCGCCTCAAATTTGTTGCGACGACGTCAATCTCACAAAGAAAAAGAGACAAAAAGAAAACCGACTGTCTATCCTAGTTACCTAGACCCCAAAAGCAACTGAAAGTGAAAACGACGATAATGCGTCGCAACGGACAAGCCAACCCCATGTCCCCCCAGGGACGCCCGCCACCGACCGCTCCCAGGGCTAAAGTAACTTTTAGCCTGGACCAGCCAAAGCCAGCAGCAGCTATTCCAACCGGCCCCCGAGCACACCGTCAGCCCTCCGCAGGAGAAAAACGCAAAAGGATTGATGACTCCGGCGTTCCAAGAGGGCCTAGGAACCCGTCTGTTCCTCATGTATACAGACAACCCAACACGATGAGTGTGCAGCAAAATGACTCGCCGGCGGAGCAGGCCCCGGTTGCAGAAGCCCAGTTCCGGCAGGACGAGAACGCGGGCGATGAGCCTGCAGCGATCAAGAACTACGAACTCGCAATATTTGCTATCACGGAGGAAGACTTTACCCAGCCCATGGTTGACCAGCCTCGCAGTCGCGTCGAGAGGGTCAAGCGGATGCTGGAGAGCATCGAGCAGTACTCGCAAGCTGTGCTGGCTACCAACCAGGCCATGGTCGCCAGGGAGCGGGCACGCATAGTGAGCCGGGAGCTGCCGTCAAAACTGGGCGACCGGGCCCAGAGAATCGACCGCGAGGAGATGGACGAGATGATAGAGGCCATGCTTTCCGAGCCGGAACAAGGCACCGACTACAACATGGATACCAACGACGTGTCCAAGGAAGCCATGCGGGACTGGTTCGAGGCCGACAAATCCTCTCGCGATAGAGAGGACATATTTCGACAGCTGCAGCTCCTGGTTGAGCAGAGCATCTACTACAGCGACGAGTTGAACGCTGAAATTGCTCAGGTGCGAGACAAGTGGGAGAAGATCTTGGAGAAGGAGACCAGGGCCATTGAGGAGTTTGCTTCGCAAGAACCCCAGCGGAACCGCTGATTGGGACCGGTCGTCTTCAGCTATATATCATCATCACATCATGAGAAAAAATTGTAGCTACCGGCGGTAAGAGGCCTTGGCCATTGGAGCACGACCGAAGTCGAGCTCCTCACACGCTTCCATAATCGGAGCCGCATTAATCTAGGGCACAAGATAGAGGAAGACTCGAGCGAGTAGCAACTTCACAAGGAAGATTGCGACTAAGCTTCCTACGAGAATTTCGTGCACAATATACAATTTAGTGGAAAGAAAAAGAGTAGAAATCTGAAGTGAGATCCTCAGCCCGCCGCAAGTTTTGTTTGCAAAATCAAGTGGGTCGCTGTCAACCTATGGCCAGGCTGGTAATCAGACGCCGCGCTAGCCCGATAGAGCCTGTGGCCCCACAGGGCGAGCTGGCGGCCAATTGAACACGGCCAATTGCAAGAACCGTTCGGCAACAGGACGATGCTGTAACAATTCAGAAGAGCAAGGCAAGCAATTGATCACGGACGACGACACCTGACGCCACCTACCACAATCGCCTCCTCCTCGCTCGCAACATCTTCAGATTCGGCTACCGTCAAGACGATACGATGCTGCGACAGACTCTGGCTCGTTCGGCTTGGCGGACAGGCAGGCACGCCGCCCAAGCCTCGCGATCCTTTTCCGTTACGGCCCAGCGTCCGGCCGAAGTTGAGCTCACAATCGGTGAGTGCCAGCTCCGAATGTGTCCGCCGGTCTCGAGTAGTATATGCTGACAGCTTTACAGATGGGAAGAAGGTTTCTATAGAAGGTACGGTGTCCGGGAGAGACAGGAGCCTCACACTGCGGGCGAGCTCAGACAGAAAAATCCCCCACCTCGTGGCGCTGGTCCTAATTATACTTGAAAATCACAGCTGGCTCTGCTTTGATCCAGGCCTGCGAAAAGGCTGGAGCGACTATCCCAAGGTAGACCTTTCAAACACCCTGAAGCTCGTCAAGCATGCATGTTGACTAACGCAAGTTTATTCACTCACCAGATACTGCTACCATGAGTACGACCGATCTTTTCTTATCGACGCAACCTTCGACGACTTGTCGTACAAATACCCAATGCTAATCGTACCCCGAATACAGAAAGCTTATGATTGCTGGCAACTGCCGTATGTGCTTGGTGGAGGTCGAGAAAGTTCCAAAGCCGGTGGCATCATGCGCTTGGCCCGTTCAGCCGGGCATGGTGGTCAAGACGAATTCGGTGCTCGCACACAAGGCCCGCGAAGGTGTGATGGAGTTTCTTCTTGCGAACCACCCCTTGGACTGTCCCGTTTGCGACCAAGGAGGTGAGTGTGATCTGCAGGACCAGTCAATGAGATATGGTGCCGACAGGGGTCGCTTCCACGAGATTGGTGGCAAGAGGGCCGTGGAGGACAAGAACATCGGCCCCCTCATCAAGACGTCGATGAACCGCTGCATTCACTGCACACGCTGTGTTCGCTTTGCCAACGATATCGCCGGAGCCAACGAGATGGGTTCGACCGGCCGTGGAAACGATATACAAATCGGTACATACCTAGAGAAGAACCTGGACTCGGAGCTTTCCGGCAACGTCATCGACCTTTGCCCCGTCGGAGCCCTTACTTCGAAGCCCTACGCCTTCAAGGCGAGACCTTGGGAGTTGAAGAAGACCGAGTCCATCGACGTAATGGACGCACTCGGATCCAACATCCGCGTCGACTCGCGCGGTCTCGAGGTCATGCGCATCCTGCCGAGGCTCAACGATGATGTCAACGAGGAGTGGATCAACGACAAGAGCAGATTCGCATGCGACGGTCTGAGGACGCAGCGCCTGACGCTGCCGCTGATTCGCAAGGAGGGCAAGTTCGAGCCGGCCTCTTGGGAGCAGGCTCTGACCGAGGTCGCCGAAAACTTCGCCCGCATCTCCCCCAAGGAGAACGAGTTCAAGGTGATTGCTGGCCCGCTTACCGAGGTCGAGTCGCTGGTTGCCATCAAGGACATGGCCAACAAGCTGGGCTCTGAGAACCTGGCCTTGGACATGCCCTCGGGTAGCAAGCCCATTGCACACGGCGTGGATGTCCGCTCCAACTACCTTTTCAACTCCAGGATAGCTGGTATTGAGGAGGCCGATGCCATTCTGATCGTCGGAAGCAACCCCAGGCATGAGGCTGCTGTCCTGAACGCCCGTATCAGGAAACAGTGGCTTCGTTCGGACCTGGAGATTGCTGTTGTGGGTGAGACGTGGGATTCGACCTTTGAATTCGAGCATCTCGGTACCGACGCTGCTGCCCTCAAGAACGCCCTCGCAGGACCCTTTGGCAAGAAGCTCCAGTCGGCGAAGAGGCCAATGATTATTGTTGGCTCCGGCGTCACCGACCATGCTGATGCCAAGGCCTTCTACGAGATCGTGGGTACATTTGTGGACAAGAATGCCGCAAACTTTATCACACCCGAGTGGAACGGATACAACGTCTTGCAGAGGGCTGCCTCTCGAGCCGGCGCTTTCGAGGTCGGCTTTGTGACCCCCTCGACCGCCGTTGCTGAGACCCAGGCCAAGATTGTTTGGCTCCTGGGTGCCGATGAGTTCGATGCCGCGGATATCCCCAAGGACGCCTTTGTCATCTACCAGGGCCACCACGGTGACCGAGGTGCAGAGATCGCCGACGTTGTTCTTCCCGGTGCCGCATACACTGAGAAGTCGGCCACCTACATCAACACTGAAGGCCGCGTGCAGATGACCCGGGCGGCGACCTCGCTCCCTGGTGCCGCTCGCACAGACTGGAAGATCATCCGTGCTGCCAGCGAGTTCCTCGGCGTTCCTCTCCCCTACGACGATCTCGCTATGGTCCGCGATCGCATGGTCGAGATCAGCCCTGCCCTGGCGGCTTACGATGTTGTTGAGCCGGTGGCTCTGCAAGAGCTTAGCAAGGTGCAGCTTGTTGACCAGAACAAGGGAGCGAATGCTACTGGCGCACCTCTGAAGCACGCCATTGAGAACTTTTACTTTACGGATGTTGTCTCTAGGAGGTACGTAAACTTGGGGACTTGCGTTGTCTCTTTATCAAGCATTGCATTATAAATCGATACTAACGGAATTTGCGCAAATAGCTCACCAACAATGGCTCGCTGCTCGGCGGCCAAGGCGACTGGCAACCCCAAGACTGACTTCATGGCCCCTGGCCTGCATGAGGATAAGCCGTTGGGACAGGTGGCATATGGGTCTTGAACAAGACAGATAGTTCGCTGAGGAGACTTGACGTTAGACCGATCCTGGCAGTGGGAGGGCAAAAAGAAAGAATAGAGGATGTGTTTGGCGGGGGATGTAAGAGGCTTTAGAGCATGGACTTAGCCCGCCTTTTGTAATCTCTTGGCGTGGGCTTGTTTTCCCTTTGTGTTATTTCTGCGGTTTTTTGTACATATCTGGGGTATCAGGGCTGAACACCCGACATTTTTCACCGTCACTTGCCAGTATGTCTAGGGTTCCACAATGCCACAGCTTTGTCACTGTTCAGAGAACATCCTATGGCTTAGGATAGATGGGTTCACACCCCACGCTGGACAAGGTAAACTAGGCCAACATCATGTGGAGGGCAACACAACGGCGCTTTCACAGCTGGCCAAGTTGCCATGGCAGATAGAATTCTCGCACTCAAACAACCGTATTGACTTGAAAACGCCTACGCTAGAACTTGTTAAACATTTGATACAAGTACGGCCCGACACACTCATAGCTTTGATTTGGGTACCGCCGGCTGGGAAGGACCAGCAGTTGCCTCCTCATTTACCATAACATCCCCCGTCTTCTCACCGCCATTCCCAAAGAAGATGACCTGTACAGTCAGATCGTCGCTGTTACCGAGTCTAGATGTCAGTAATTTTTTTCCTGTAATGATGACTGATGATGGCACGTGGGAAAGACTAACCGGTATCTCCTCGAGAATGGAGAGGGCAGGGTCAGCAGGGCCGAAACCTGCTCTTCATTCTTGCCGCCGAGCGCGTTGCGCACGAGGTGAGTGGCGACGTTCTTGTCCTTGACAACAAATCGATCCTTGCCATCAGGGGAGAGCCCCCACTGCTGGACGCGGATGGGCGTCTTTTGGCCGTCATTTGCCTCCTTGTCCGTAGCCGCCTCAACGGGTAGGCCGCTCTTGCCCGAGCCGCCGCCAAACATCTTGGACCAGTACGAAGATCCTGAGCCGCCCGCGTTCTGGGTTTCGAGCCACTTGCCAACGAGGCCTACCACCTCCTCGTTGGTCAGCATCTCCCACAGGCCGTCGGTTGCCAGCACCAAAAAGTCCCCGTTCTGGGGCTCGACCTTGGTTGTTGTGACCACCGGCTCGGCCGTGACGTATGGCGGGGTCCTCAGCAGAGCGGACGGCGTGCGCCCAAAGAACGAGCGCCTCAGTCGCTCAGATACATCGCGGGTCCACTTGTAGCTGGCGTCGCCAAACGCGCGTGTGGGCTCGAGGCCGCCGAGCACGCGACCGTTGCGCACGACGTGCTCCTCGCCTGGGTGCAGCTTGCGCATGCGGGCCGCCTCGTCGGGGTTTGCGCCGGTCTGGTCGACCGACAGCGGCGTGGCCGTCCACTTGCCAGAGGAGGCGGATCGACGGCCCAGCACCGCCCGCGAGTCGCCTGTGCAGGCAACTCGCAAGAGCCCGGTGCTGCTGTCGTAGAATGAAAGTAGGGCGCAGGATCCTGAGAGGGCGGGGGCCAGGAGCTCGGCTGCCACGGTCTTGCTGTTCTGCTTCAGGACCTTTTCGACGCTCTGGTTGACAATCTCGTCGTCTAGGCGCACGAAGCCTGTCTTCATGGCGGCCTCGATGGCCTCGGGGGTCGGGGTCATGCCGGGAGCGGCACGGTACGTGTCATTGAGCTCGCGGGCAACCGAGCCGATGAGTGCCTGGCGCAGCTTGGCCGAGGTTGTCCATCCGCTGCAGGATGCGATTGGCGATCAGTAAGTACGCTTTGCTTTTAGCGCAGCGAACCCAACGAGATGGGGGGGAACTCACGAATGACCGTCAAAGACTCCCCAAAACATCCAGTCGTTCTTGGTGTCGGGCTCGGATCCATCTGGAACCTCGACAATCTTCTCGGCATGGTCGTCTTCTATGGGGTCGTTGCTAGGTAGTTGTACCATGTCGTAGCGGACGACACCCTGGCCACGCTTGACGATGTACGACTGCTCGTTCTTCCTCAGTTTCTGTGTAGCTTGGCCCGGGTCCAGCATCTCGACGACCATCCGTCGTTCATCGTCTGTTGTCTTGGAGATGGGGCCTTCGCCGACAAATGTACTTGTGTAGAGCTCGTCGGCGCCGATGACGAGAACGTTGCGCGTGGGCGCGACGCCGCTGACGCCCACTTTGGTGGGGTTGCTGGCACTGGTGGTGATGGCGCGCGTGGCGGCGGCCGGGTCTGTGCCGTTGTTGTCCTGATACGTGTACCAGGCGCCGTAGCCGACAAGTCCGGAGACGAGGGCGAGCGAGAGGCGGCGGACGGACATGGATTGGGCCGGCAGCTGGGGGTTCACAGCTGCATGCTTCGGCCGGGTGGGTTCGGGCTTGGAGGTAGAAGAATATAACCGGCGCCGTGCTGCGATGCTCGTGCGGGCTGTGAAAGTGGTGGTGGTGGCGCTGCTGCTGCTGCTGCCACCGATAGCGGCCAAAAAGCCGGCTCTGGGTCTGCCGTTAGTGCGGGCTATGCTCCGAACGGCGAGGTGGTAGGTGGTAGTGCAGAGTGCTCGGGGGTGCCGTGGACGCATGGTAGAAGTGGTTGTTTGGTCCCGGGGATCGCGAGTCCCGAGGCCGGGTTCATGTACTTGCTGTACTGAATTGGCGACGGCCGGGGCGTTGGAGTGGGTGGCGACAGGAACGGGTTTAGCCTCTGGTATGTGTCAGAAAAGGGAAATTGGAAACTCAAGCCAAGCCACCTGCGTGGATCGTGGGCACAAAGGCGCGCAGGGTTTGGTATGCGTGTGATTTTTGAGGGGAATTAAGTATTGAATATTTCTGGATTCAGGAACAAACGGATCTATTAATTATATTCAAATCGATCAGGGTGAGGAACGTGGTGTCGAGCTGGCACAGTACAGTATCCGGTGGCGAAAGCAAAGCAGCTTTGCGCAACGCAAGATGAGCCGTGCGAGAATATGACCCGCACGTGATTGCCTGGGCTTCTTTGTCTCTCTCTCTCTCTCTATCAATGACTGCTGCTGCAGTTGGTTGATCCCCAACTGTAATTATAAGTCAAATGTGTTTCTATTTGTCGCCATTTGCATCTAGCATTTTTTCCCCTCCTCAGCAGAGTGAGTATCTTTTTATTATCGAGAGCAATGTGAAGTTTGTGTGGAGTTTGCTATTTAAAAAGTATCGATGCAGTTCTAGTATCATGTGCTGCTGAGTCATGCAACCCAAACCACCCCCAAGCTCATCGTAGCTACCCGCAGCTCAATTGCTAACAGCAGGTGCAAGCTTCAAACTAGTGCTAATTACATTCATTGAGCTGCTTACCCAGTCACCCGCCCATCCTCTTTCTTTTTGACTACACGCAAAATCCACCACACCACATTAAATCTTCACAATGGAATCCCATCCAGAAACGCCCGCTGCGCACACTCAGCCACAGACTGATGATGTCGAACAGATACTGTCCGACTTTGACAGCTACCCGTGGAGAGCAGACTCGGTGTACCTGGTACGTTTGCAGCATTGAATCAAGCCCAGTCTCTTGCTCCAGCCATGCAACAAACAAATAACCCAAAAAGAACGAGGGCCCAGGGCTGAGACAAGACTGCTGTAAACACTTGGCTGTTTTCTCTAGAAAGGCCTACTCGCTCTCCTCGGAGGGGTTGACAAACTCGGCCCAGACCCGTCCCATGTCGACTTGACCATCCACGCCCGCATCTTCTACTACCAGCAAGCACGCGGCGCACGGATTGACTTTACGGCCTATAAGCAATGGGCGGCGGCGGCGGCTAAGGACTCCCCGGATCGTCAAATACTCGCGGCCCTGTACTGGGCACGGGAGCAGATGGCAAAGGTTACAGACGTTCCGCAATCCAACGCCGAGGACACAATCGCCGCATTGGCCCACCTGTACGTGCCGCCGGTCTCAAGCCCCGCTTGGCAAGAGGCTGCACCGGCGCAACCACTCCGCGTCTCCCATGAATCGACAGGCGGGGACCCAGGCACTGGGGCCGCCCCATACCCAGCGCATTTCGCCCAACTTATCGCCGCGGTCCAGAACAACCAGCCGGTGCCTGGGGTGCGTGAAATACCAGACACGGTGGTTCGCAATTCTGTAAGTTGAGCGTAGAGTGTTGCCTCGAATTCGTCATGTTGCAATGAACCAAGACAAGAAAGCATTTTTTTGAATGACTGTCTAACCCAAGCTGCACCGCACAAGTCTATCAAGCCGATGGGCAAGATGACTGCGCCCAAGAAGCCATGGGAGCTTGCCAGAGCATCATCCGGGGAGGTCCAAGACAGCCAGAGTTTGCTGCACGATACAAAAATCGACCAAGACTTTCCACCGATCGATGGCCAGGTGCAAGGACCGAGCGGCGGCTGCGGCCAACCGTGAGGCTTTGAAGCTAAGGAAGCTTAAGGTGCACGTTGTCAAGCTGTCATGGATGAGCCAGCCCTTGGCAGCCAGGTAGGTAGGTATATCCGTCCGTACATATGTGCACTATCTAGCGGCGGGGGGAGCACGGTATTTAATTAGCGCTTCTACCATAGAATAAAATCGCAGGCCCAGAGTACAGGCATGTTTCGTCCATGACGTCATTGGGAAAGAATCGCCAGGTTGTGGTTGTGGTTGTTGATGTTGTTGCTGCAGATTTCGTTGAATACTTTGTTTTGGTACGGACATTGTGGGAAGCAGCCAGTGCTGGCAATGATCCCCGGGGAAATATGTTGGTGACAGATAACAACCGATTGATGACAATCAACAACAACAACACTCTGGCTACGTGCAAGCATGCTTTCGCTTAGACTTTTTTTTCTCTTACGGTGCGGGTGCCTTGCCTACAGAACTGCAGACGGGTGCGCCGCGTCCGTGCTATCGAATGGTATGCGGCTGAAACAGGTGCTCTTTTTTTGTCGCAAGAAGGGTAGATCCCGCCCCGATGAAGCTCCCCGAGGGTCGCCAGAAGCTGTGAGCAGTGCAACATTGCGGGTTTCAGTGGAGGGTTCTTACTACGGTAGCTCCGCCCTGAGCGCTTAATCAGTGCCCATAGCTCCACTGCCCTTGTAGCTTGACCAGGGCTCTTTGGCGCCCGATTACGATTAAACCTCGATCCCGCCCATACCCCCTCAACACTACCTGCTCGTATCACTAGTCTGGCACTTTCCTACCTAGTTTCTAGACATTGACTTTCGGGGACGATACTCACGATCAATCTCTCTGAATCACTGCACTCTTCGTCATCATTTGATAACCTCGGGCAAGGTATCAAAGATCCCGTTGGGCGGAACATGATACAAAGTCCTTGAAGCCCTCGACCCCTCCAACATCCCCCCCAATCAAACACACCCCCGGCCGGTTCCCGTCCTGTGAACGAACCCGTCGCCTACCCATCTAGAGCTGCGACCAAACGAACACAACAGCCCATCATGGTCGTCTTCGAGGGCCATGAGTTCCTTACCGAGGAGGAGAAGCGTCTCAAGGAAGACCGCCAAAAGAAGAAGTACTGGAAGAAATGGGGCTCCTACGTCGCTGAACGGCAATGGGCTACTGGTGCGCAATCATCTGCACAAAAACGCGCTCAAATACCTTTCGGGGTCGCCCAATGCTAACTGATACCTATGAATTTACACAGTGAGGGAGGATTACAGCCCTGATGGCGATGCCTGGAGCCGTAAGTCGCGTCTTGTACCGTCGAGGAACAGCTATACCATAAAGTCCGACATTTAGAACGGAAGCACTGACATCAATCCGCACGACTAGATTTCCCCCACGACCATGCGAGATCGCGCGCCTACCGATGGGGAGAGGACGGCATTGCCGGAGTATGCGACACACACGGCATGCAGAACATTGCGTTTGCGTTCTGGAACGAGCAAGAGTGTGTTTTCCTCCCAAGCAGCGGTCTCGAACCTGGCCCCAACAGTAACAACCATATTAACTGAACCCATGGTTTTTTTCTACTAGCCCCTTTCTCAAAGAGCGCCTTTTCGGCCTCTCAAACCCTCAGGGAAACCACGGCGAGAGTCTCAAGGAGGCCCATTTCCACCTTGACAACCTACCTGTACGTCCCCAGCACTCGGCAGCAAAGTCCAACCCCCACTTAACATGGTAGATTTACTAACACTTTCTCGCCTTTGCAGACAGTGAGTTGCCTTGCAGAAGGCCCCGGATATCTGCAGAATGACCACGGCGTATACTGACAATCAACGTAGCACTCCTACATGAAATTCTTGTACAAGTACCCGCAGAAAGCCTTCCCGTACGAGGACCTCATCAAAGAGAACGCCAAGCGCGGCAAGGCAGACCAGGAATACCAGATTGTTGACACCGGATGCTTCAACGACAATCGCTACTGGGACATCTTCATCGAGGTGGCCAAGGAGGACGATGACCCGGACGAGCTACTGTTCCGCGTCACCGCTTGGAACCGCGGTCCCGATCCTGCACCGCTTCACATCATCCCGCATGTGTGGTTCAGGAACACATGGGCCTGGGGTCGGGAACCCCCGGAGCACAAGCCGGTGATCAAGGCACATGATGAAGGCGTCGCCAAGTCGACCCACTACTCTCTTGGTGACAGATACACAATCTTCTCCCCATCGCCGGGAGTTGGCCCCAGCGGGAATGACGTCCTCCCGGAGATGATTTTCACCGAGAACGACACCAACTTCGAGCTTCTGTACGAGGGCGAGAACCCTCAGCCGTACGTCAAGGATGCTTTCCACCGCTACATTGTGGATGGAGAGAAGGCTGCTGTCAACCCAGCCCAGACGGGCACCAAGTCTGCTGCCTCTTACGCCTTTAACGAGTCCGGGGGTGTGGGTCCCGGTGACTGTGCGGTTGTCCGTTTCCGTTTCTCCAAGAAGGATCAGGCGTTCTTTGACGAAGAGGAGTTTGATTACATCATCGACAAGAAGAAGGATGAGGCCGATGAGTTCTACTACCGGATCAGCCCTCTGCCGATGGCTGACGACCTTCGAAACATCCAGAGGCAGGCTTTTGCTGGTATGATGTGGTGTAAGCAACATTACTACTTTGTGTGGGACCAGTGGGCGAACGGCGACCCGACGCAGCCGCCGCCTCCGGCGTCCAGAAAAGCCATTCGGAACGACCAGTGGAAGCACATGCACTGCGACGACATCTTGTCGATGCCGGACTCGTGGGAGTACCCCTTCTTTGCTGCTTGGGACACAAGCTTCCACTGCATCACCCTGGCAATGATAGACCCGGATTTTGCCAAGAAGCAGCTCGACCTCTTTACTAGAGAGTGGTACTGTCACCCCAACGGCCAGCTCCCTGCCTACGAATGGAACTTTGGCGACGTCAACCCTCCGGTCCACGCCTGGGCCACCTTCCGAACGTTCAAGATTGAGCGCAAGATGTATGGACGGCAGGATCTCGATTTCCTCGAGCGTGTCTTCCAGAAGTTGCTGCTCAACTTTACGTGGTGGGTGAACCGCAAGGATGTTGACGGGAAGAACGTCTTCGAGGGAGGATTCCTCGGACTTGACAACATCGGCCTCTTCAACCGCTCCGAACCCCTCCCGACCGGCGGCACGCTGGAGCAGGCGGACAGCACGGGTTGGATGGCCTTTTACTGTCTTCAAATGTTGAGCATCTGTCTTGAGCTGGCCAAGCACAGGCGCATCTACGAGGACATGGCCTCCAAGTTCTTTGAGCACTTCATCCTCATCAGTGACGCCATGACGTTCCGCACTGGTCAAAAGGACGAAAAGTCCCTTTGGAACGAGGAAGATGGCTTCTACTATGATGCCATCTCGTGGGGCGGCCCCTGGATCCAGCAGCTGCCTGTGCGGTCGCTGGTTGGCCTCATCCCGCTCTATGCAACTATAACAATCGAGCCGGAGCTCATCAACAGGCTACCTGCGTTCAAGAAGCGGGTGGAGTGGTTCGTTACGCATCGCAACGATGTGGCCGAGAGGAACATGGCCAGCATAGCGAAGCGTGGCAAGGGCGACCGAATCCTGTTGTCGATTGTGAGCAAAGACCGCTTGGTCAAGATCTTGAACCGCATGTTGGACGAGGACGAGTTCTTTAGCCCTCACGGCATCAGATCTCTGTCCAAGTACCACAAGGACCACCCGTTCTCCATGGAGGTGAACGGGCAGACCTTTTCGGTCGGGTACGTGCCTGGGGACTCGGACAGTGGCTTGTTTGGTGGCAACAGCAACTGGCGAGGCCCGATCTGGCTGTGTGTGAACCACCTGCTCATCGAGTCGCTGCAGCGCTACTACATGTTCTTTGGTCCCCAGTTCCAGGTGGAATGCCCTACCGGATCGGGCGACTATATGCATCTCGGACATGTGGCCGAGGAAATACAGCACCGCCTCACCCACCTGTTTGCCCGGCGAGATGACGGTCGCAGGAGTATCAACGGCGGAAGTGACTTGCATGACTTTGACGAGCACTGGAAAGATCACCTGTGGTTCCACGAGTTCTTCGACGGCGACACTGGCCGCGGACTGGGCGCCACACACCAGTGTGGTTGGACGGGCCTGATTGCTCGCATGATCCACGAAACTGGGTAAGTTTTACGTCCAAACATAGTGTCTTTGTCTCCCTACTTTTGTCTACAGCCCTTACTAACACGATATCACACAGATTGAAATGCCGCCTGCCACAAACGCCGCGCACCCCCTCGGCGGCCATGGGACACTACTTTGACGACATTATCGACCGCGGCCTTTCTGGGCGGCCGCAGACGCCGTCGTCACCAGTGTTGCGCCGCCGCTCCTCCATTTCCGGTCGCTCTATCGGCAACCGCAGCGAGTCGGTTGTCAACCTGAATGGCGCCGACCACTCGGAGGTCACCACCAGGCGTCCGTCCGTCACCACAAACATGGGCGGGCTTGCTTATCAGGTGGCGCAGAGCGAGGAGCTTCGGCGCGAGAAGAAGGAGGCTGACGAAGCGATGCGGCATTACATCTCGGAGCAGCTCCAGAAGGTCAAGAACGACCGTGACATGGAGGATCGGGAGGATGAGCTTGAGGCGCATGCATCCGATTAGAATGGTACGATGCCTTTGGTGTGGGAGTGCTTGACATGTCATAACCTGTCTCGAGATCTGGATGCATAGACGGAGTGTTGTGAGCAAGGAACGATATTGGGACAAAATGGGGATATGAGGAGGGCGGTTCTGAATTCAAGGGGGACAGAAGCAGTTTACGGACCTGGAAATTTCCTACTAGTACACGAATACAGTTACAGATATTGGGGTGGAAGATTGGTAATGGCTTATACATTGGTTAGAAGGCGCATAGATAACTGAACATGCTTTGACTTGGTCGACTTGTCGTCACGATGTCTTTCACCACCGCTATGAACATAACATTCACTGTTTGAACGGGAACAAAAGCTGGAAAGAACTGCCACAGCAGACGACTGACCACGTATGAAGACAGCCTGTAGCAACTAACCTGCTTGATGAATACATCGCAACGTTTCTCTCTACCTCTCTGCTATACTACTCTCGTACAAGTTTGGGACAAGTCTTTCCGCCTTTCTTTATTGTGCGTGGTCTTGCTCAATGATTACATGGCGACAACAAATGGAAAAAGAGGCTTTTTTTGTGTGGTTGCGTCATAGTTTGAAGTCTTAACCTTTTTACAGGCTGTCGGTGAGGAGCTTGTTCATCTTGGCCAGCTTGGATGAGACGCTGAGGTCGATGGTCCGGTCGCCGACCTCGACGACGAGTCCGCCAACGATGTCAGGGTTGACCTAGATTCGGTTGTGTGTCAGAACACGTATATGGGAAAAGAGGGGGAGAGGCTCGAATCTGGAGCAATTCTGTTTCGTGATGCCTTACCTGGTTGGTGACCTTGAGCTTCTTGCCAGCACCGACATAGCTCGACTTGGCGACAGCGGTCTCCAGACGGGACAGTGTCCGGTTGTCCAGGGGCTGTTCACGGAGTGTCAGTGTTGCTTGTTCTTGATATCGTCTCTCTTTTTTTTGTCTACCCCATCGGCACCCACAACCTTCCTCCCACCATCAACTTTCCTCCCCCTCAAACCACAACAAAAAAAACGTACCTGGGCACTGGTGACGGTCATCTCGATCTCACCGCGGGCGGCGCTCATGAGCTCGCCAAACTTGGAGCAGACCTCGGGCAGGAGGCCGAGGCGGTTGTTCTCGGCCAGGACCTCGAGCAGGTTCTTGACGGCGGCACCGCCGGAGCCGGCCGACTTCTCGAGCTCGGCGATGACGGCGCTCTTGTCGGCTGCGGTCAGGGTCGGGGCGCTCAGGATGCTGACGAGCTTGGCGTCCTTCTTGACCAGCGCCTCGAGCTGCGAGAGGCTGCGGGCCGTGGGCTCGAGCGACTGCGTCTTGACGGCCGCCGTGTACTGTTTGTGATGGAGGGGTTTGTGTCAGCAATGTTTGTGCAAAAGACAAAGTATAAGGATAGCCCGGCGATTATCCTTCCCAGGTGGCCCTTCCGAAGCTGAGATTTCTATATCGTATGGGATGTGGAGACGTTGCGGGCGACGGGGGGTGTTTGCGCCTATTTCTCAATCAACTCGCTCCGCGTCGCGATTGAAGCCGCGAAACACCCTCCTCCATCCCAAACGTATATCCTCCCCCTCCATAGACCAATTGAACGGCCCTTCCATCTCCAGCCGGGTAGATGAACTCGATTTTGCAAACACGTACAAGGGCGGTGGCGTAGGTGCCGTCGAGGCCAAAGAGGGCGACGGGAGGCTTGACGGTGGTCTCGGCAGCTGCGGCGGCGTAGGAGCGGACCTGCGAGGCAATTGCCCGCTGGGGGGCAGCGGCCCTGGAGGCGCGGAGGATGGCTTGTCTCGAGAGCATGGCGGCGGGGTGTGCGGGTTGGTGGAAAGCGATGTGTCTTTTTGGTTTCGTCCTTCAATTGCGTCGCCGGCGAGGTCTACGTTGGAATGCCCGGCCATCAAAGCTTTGTCGGGTTGAACCGTGCAGACCGGGCCTTTCCGCAGTCACGTGCAAAGTCACCAGCCTGACACGTGACTCGCCAATATCCGAGGAATCAAGACCGACAACCAGCAGTAGTAGCAGCGGCTTAATCGTGCCGGCCAATAGATGGGAGTTCTCATAGTTCATTGGAAACAAATTTGTCTAGAAAGAGTAATTCAGACATTGGGATAATCCGTCCGTCGCATTAATCGTTATTTTCATGAGCCAAAATCCTTACACAAGAGTCGATCCAACGCCACCTCCAAGCCAGAAACAAAACAAAAGACAAAATAAAACAAAAACCTGGGAAACCAAGACCCAACAGATGAATCACAAGGTCTGGAAACCTTTGGTGGGACAGCTCTGGGAGTCAATCTGCGTCCTTGCATCTTCAACGCCTAGGATCACGCTCCAAGTCACCCTGGGAGAGATCAGTCGCTCTTAAGCATGCTCTCCACCAAGTCTCCCAGCGGTCCCCAGTAGTCCTTCCCGCTTGCCAGGTTGTGCTCGTCGATAAACAGGACATACTGCTTAAAGCTGGTATTGAGATGCGGCTCCAGCCCGAGTTCGCGGACCACGGGGTAGTGGTGGCAGTAGATGTGGGCGTACACACGGTACATGCGCTTGAAGATCTGGCGAACTAGGGATGGGAAGGTCTTGGGGAATGGGACACCAATGCGGCTCGGAAGGACCTGCTCGTTGTCAATGTTGCCCTGGACCCACGACATCAGTTGCTCGATGTATGCTGGCGCTGCCATCTTGGTTGGCCGCTTGAAGTTTTCGTTGTCTTGCCAGAGGTACTCGAACCTGGTATGTGCGGGTTGTGTCCGTCAGTATCATATCGCGACGATCTCTCTCTTGCACGCGGTGAAGTTGACTCACTCATCCGTCGCTTTCATCTCTGGACATGACTGCGGGGAGCAGAACTCTGTGATGGCGCCGTAAAGGAGGTTGATTTGGTTGTAAAAGTCAACCACTAGACCATTGTTGTCAGCGCGTCATGCCACGAGGTAGACTCCACGTCAGCGATCCCGCAGCCACTCACGGTTGACAGCAAACCACTCGTTCTCGTCCTCGCCCTCGGGCAGCTTGACAACCTTCCTCAGACTGCCGCCGCCGAGCGTCGCCTCGGCATACTGTCGCAGCTGGGCGCTGGTAGCGCCACCTTTGCCCGGCGCTCGTGGACGGAACTGATTCCTCGTCCGGTTGTTCCTGTAGTAGGCGCTTTGTGAGCCAAGGCCCTGGTACACGGCGTCGGGTGTCCTGATGCGGGTCGCGGCTAGCATGGCCTCAATGTGGTTGCGACTGTCCGGGTGTGCCGCGCCGGCGTCAGGCGGCAGGCCGCTGCCTCGTTGGAACATTATGGACACGGTTGTGATGGTCGCCCGGTGCGGGACAGAATTCGAAAGGGGAAATGGGATGAGGAAGGACTGACACTGTTGTCAAAAAGGCCGACATGCTCTCGACGGTTCTTGCGTGCGCGGGACACCGTCGTGTCTCGGGCTACCTGTAGTTTTCCATTCCAGTGCACTGGTCAATGTTTGCACTCGCGGGGAAACAGAAAAGCCGCGGATTTGCTCTTGGGAATGGGTACCTTGAGTAATTGAGTAATAACGGCGGAGCCCTCGTGGGAGTAGCGCAACAATACAGTGTCTGCACCTGATGACGGCGGTGTCGGTGTCGTTGGAGATGCAGTCCAAACAGGAACCTTGTTTACTGTGCTTTGGGACGGTTGCCAGGCGTCCAGTTGAATTGCCCGCCGCCCGATGCAGGATCCCTAGTGGTGGGGGTGGGGCATGTTCAGCAGCGCGACTACTTTGTACCTGGGGTGGTGCACGTTTACCATTGGCTCCACTCCGCTTTCAAGATGAGCTTCACAAAGTTCAATACAGCAGCTCTCTTTTTTGTCACTGGCATTTGATGTTTTAATTGTTGCTAACCAAAATGACAAACCTCTTGCTCAAAGTAATGGCCGGCACTTCTCACAAACGAGTGTCAAGAATCAAAGTCCAAATATACTCCATCTCACGGCTAGATCTTAAGCGGTCTCCTCCAAAAACCGCTTCTCACTGACAGCTCCCCCCCCCCTCTCACCCACTGTTCGCCGCAGTCTGCTCGCGTCATCCATGGCATCCAAGAAGGCCCTCTAGCTGTACACGATGCATCTCCCAGACCCCGTGTTGCAGTCGCTAGCATATCCATAGGAGCAGCAGTTCCCGTTGGGCGCGCACTCAAAGATGTTGTTGAGCACCCTCTTGGTGGTGACGACATAAGGGCCGGTTCCCGAGTTCCAGCGGCACGCGCCACAGACCGTCATCTGGTAGCCGCGCGAGTCGCACTTGCAGCCGTTGTAGTTGCAGGCCCGCTTCTGCATGCGGCCGGCGAGGTCGGGGAGCTCGATGTGATCCTCGGCGATGACGGCGGCGGCGGCGGCGGCACCGGGGGCCTCATCTGCAGTGAGGGCGGTGGCGAAAACCGCGGCGAAGAGGAAGAGGATGATGGAGTAGAGACGCATGGCGAGGGCTGGTATGTGACCGATTATTTTAGGCTGTGAAGCTTTTGAGATATTCGTGGGCAGGGAGGATGAGTCTTGGAGGTGAGGTTTGTTGCTTTCCTCGAGGGCTCTGTTTGAGAGTTTCTTTCCTGAGGACCGAGCAGAAGAGGAATCTCGGCGTCCTTTTATGGTCGACTAGATCCTCGGACCACAGCCGCCGCTGCACGTCTTCCTCCTAGGGTGCCTTCGTCACTGATCGTGGTCAACCAGCCATCTACCCATCGATAACCGGGTTCTGGAGCCGATGCCCTAAAGTGATGATGGGTTGTTGATTGTATCTCAGTATGCCGGATGGCCATTGACTTCCCAACTGCAGCCACCGTACAGCGACGCCTTTGGACTAAATGGGTTATCAGTGCGAATAGGCGGATACCGGAATGCTATTCACAATCTAGATTCTATTTTTGTCCATTGCACTGCAACACCAACCACTCTAGAGCGAGCATCGGCGACAGTACCCGTTGCCACCATAGCTGTGAGGGCAGCGCATATTCACGCCTGCCTATTTCGGGTTGGAAGTCCCAGACGGCAACGGTTTTGTGCAGGCTGACCGAGGTCGTGCGGCAACCTGCAGGCATGCGCTACATACAGTATTTGCCTCCCTTCCTTTCCGTTGCGTGCCTGTCTGTTGGGAATATTGGGCTACCTGTATTTTGTACCCAGCGCCTGTCACAAGTGTGGTAAATGGTACCCAAGTAGGCATTATAGTCGAATGCGTTTGTGGTGAATATGATAACAAAACAGTTGGACTAATGAACAAAAGCTGACAAGACAATAGGCAGGTAGGTAGGCAACCAGACATGTAGGTGGATAGACGGTATATCTAAACAGCGAACAAAAAAAGGTAAATTGACCAAGGCCAAATGTACCAACTAACCCGTGTGGCGCAAGAGAATAACGACTATGTACTAACAGTATATGAGGCTGCGATGTTTTATTCAGCTGGACTATGCTTCAAGTGCGCAATATATTCCGGTACAGCTAAACGAGTGTAGGATACGACGTACATACCACTTACCCATCGCCCCGACCAGCTGGAGGAAAACGTACCCGGATCATCTGGAAAATAAGTATTTATTCGTTATCCCCACCATATTCTTGGGCAGGAATTCTCCGATAGCTCTGTCTAGCATGATCTGCAACTAACCTAGTCGCCGCACACTTACAATAGTGCAAACCAGTGCCCGACCGCGCCAGAAACATGTCCAGGAGCACGAGCCGAGCTAAGCACTAAAGAAGAGGTCAAGTTCCCGCCGGCCCAGACGCCCGGATCGGACCTGTGGAAGTACGCCATGACGTCGTGCTGGGCTAAATGGGCAGAAAGGCCCTTTCGATTGGACGGGAGGCACTCCGAGTTTCAAGTGCTGATTAGCTCAAGTGTTTGACGGCAAAACCATGGTACGGTACCATGGAGGTTGAGCTACTACATAGTACTACATAGTATGTAGTACAGCCGAGCACATGGCTGCAAGTTAAGCTTCCGGCCCCCCACCTCCCACGGACAGGCAGGTCGGCGCAAGGGAATGCAGTGAGAAAGTGGTGGACTTTCGGCGGCATGCGGGTAGGGCACAAGGCCAACCCAGCCAAACAAGGGGCGTTTGCGTTGATTAGCAGGTCAGCAAGAAAGTTACAGGATACCTTATCAATTCTACCGAGCTTCCTCAAAAACCGAGACAGGGGAGCAGCATCGAGTGGCCCTGAAAGAACCCTGCACCAACACCGCGTGGAGACCAGACCAAAAAGAAGCTCAGCCCAGCCAAGCCCCTCTTTGTGTCGCCAACCAAAATAAGGGACTGGGTACCCTGATAATCCATCTCTTTCATCTTCTCAACCAACCCGTCTCAACCATTCTAGCCGACTGATTTGATTGTGGGTTTGGGTCAATTTCTTAACGGGACAACGTCCCGGACCGAGGACAGCCCCGGTATCCATGAGCTGTAGAGGTAGAAAGAAGCCTCGATTGCTGCTGCGCTGCAGGTGTCGAGGGCTTCTGGGGTTGACCGCATTTCCAGAGTTGTATTTTCTTCACCCAGCCCGGCCGCACTAGACCAGGACCAGAGAGGGCTTGCATAACCAGCGGTGGATCATCAACAGCCTCCAGCTGCCATCCCAAGGTACCGAGCTGATAGTGTTTGTTACGGTGTACTATGTAGGCAAGGTAGAGTTAAATATTTTGGATAGTAAAGTCGCCACGTGAGTTGAATGCCGCGGTAGTTTTCGGCCGGACGCATGGAACGACGGAACGGAAGGACCTGGGTATCGGTTGGGGCTTGAAAGATTGATCTCATTGTCTGGAGTTTAGCGACTTGGGCCACCTATTCGTCCAACCCTCTGGCCGTGGTAGAAACGATAGCGTTTGCCCGATGGTCAAGTTGACAATGACTTTGGATGAAATGGTTAGAGCAGAGTAAACAGTATAACTGCTATTAAAAACCGCGGACGTATAGTAATGATACCTATAAGTCGGCTTTGTTACTGCTTGCGCCGTACCGGCTGGACAATACAATAAAGGAGAAGCCCGTCATGAATGTGAACGACATTTTTCTTGTCTTTCATCAGTATTGGTATCTTTCAACCATTTTACAAAGTCAGCCACTTCTGCATTGACATTCTGCCTGTCCTCAGGGAACATTACCTATAGACAGATAACCGGACTGTTGTGAATTTTGTTGGGGGTGGCCCGGTCTTTGGTATCGACGCCAGAAAATTTGCATTGGCGAGGTGGGTAACCCGGAACAGTAGGTACAACGGTACAGTACAGTACAGTCAAGCCAGTACCTTACATTAATTACATAGTATGGGGTAATTACGAATACAGCGGCAGGCGTGGAGGGGTCCTTGTCCCCCTTTGTTACTGTAACCTAGGCTAGGCTCCGAGCTTTCTTTCACCCGTCGCCCATGGCTCGCGCATCATCCCTCCCGCCGTTATGGGCCGTGGGTGGGGCTTTTACCGCACTGCGGTTGCTCGTCACTTTGGCTAGCCCTTTTGCCTCTTGGTGGTCTCCGAGCTAGAAATAGCTGACCTTGTGTCAAAATATAAAGACCCAAGCTGAGCCCCTGCACCCCTTGAAAGTGGCTTTTTTCAGCATCATTCTACTTCTTCTCAGCCTTGTAGCACAAACCGGTCCTTTGCTAGACCTCCTGTATCTCTCCGCTCTCCCCTCACTCAGCCTCTCTGTCTTGAATCCTACCCTCTTCCCACTTGACAGCTCGTCCCTGACTTAGTCGCACACAACTCGCCCGCATAAAACTGGGGGGCGCCGTGAATTGCATCACCCACTGCGACGACACACGCGAGCAAACTCACAAACGTTGAACGCGAGCCAGACTACCAATACCAGCATACTCAAAATGGCCTCCGAGGCTACCAAGGCTCCTGTGGTGCTCGAGGCACACGAGGTCGACACCTATCGTGAGTCTCGAGAGCTACACACGAGCTTTGATGGGGAGCCCAACACGGACCTCCGGTGTCGGAGCTGAAGCTGACGGTGGAATTTTGGTGGCATTGCGATAGATCCTCCCCAAAAGATGCTTGACAGTATGTTGCTGCGCCGGCCATCATTAAAAATCAATTTCTGACACTGGCGGCGAAGATGGCTGACTGTTGATGATTCGTACTGGCTCGCAGACCACCCGAGCAAGCCTCATATAGCCAGTAAGTTTGCTGTCTTTAGGGGCGCCGAATTCGTAGTTACCTAAGTAGTCTTGCACAAAACTGACCGCGGCCACAGATCTTGAGGAGTACCAGCAGCTCTACAAGGAGAGTATTACCGAGCCCAAGAAGTTCTGGGCCCGCATGGCACGCGAGCTCTTGACATGGAGCCGAGACTTTGAGACTGTCTGCTCAGGGGGTTTCCGGACCGGCGATTGTGCATGGTTTCTCGAGGGCGAGCTGAACGCCTCGTACAACTGCGTTGACAGGCATGCACTCAAAGACCCCAACCGTGTCGCCATCATATACGAGGCCGACGAGCCGGGCGCCGGCCGAACCCTGACCTACGGCGAGCTCATGCGCGAGGTCTGCAGGACAGCACACGTGCTCCGTCAGATGGGCGTAAAAAAGGGGGACACGGTCGCCGTGTACCTGCCCATGATCCCAGAGGCACTCATCACCTTCATGGCCGTGACCCGCATCGGAGCCGTCCACTCGGTAGTGTTTGCGGGCTTCTCGGCGGACTCGCTGCGTGATCGTGTCGTCGATGCCAAGTCCAGAGTTGTCATCACCACCGATGAGGGCAAGCGCGGGGGCAAGCTGATTGGAACCAAGCGCATCGTTGACGAGGCTCTCAAGAACTGCCCAGATGTCAGCCACGTGCTCGTCTACAAGAGGACTGGCGCCGGTGTGCCCATGACGGCCGGTCGCGATTTCTGGTGGCACGAAGAGGTAGAGAAGTGGCCCAACTACATCCCGCCCGTCCCTATGAATGCGGAGGACCCCTTGTTCTTGCTCTACACATCGGGTTCCACGGGTAAGCCTAAAGGTGTGATGCACACAACCGCCGGCTACCTGTTGGGCGCCGCCATGACGGGAAAGTATGTGTTCGACATCCACGACGGGGACCGCTACTTCTGCGGTGGCGACGTTGGCTGGATCACAGGGCATACCTACGTTGTTTATGCACCCTTGCTTCTCGGTGTTTCGACTGTCGTGTTCGAAGGCACACCGGCGTACCCGAATTTCTCGCGCTACTGGGACATCATCGAGGAGCACAAGATCACCCATTTCTATGTCGCCCCCACCGCTCTCAGGCTGTTGAAGCGTGCGGGCGACCAATGGGTCAAGCATGAGATGAAGCACCTTCGCGTCCTGGGTTCGGTCGGGGAGCCGATTGCGGCCGAGGTGTGGAAGTGGTATTTTGAGGTCGTTGGAAAGGGGCAGGCCCAGGTCGTGGATACGTATTGGCAGACCGAGACCGGCTCCAACGTCATATGCCCCCTCGCGGGCGTCACGCCCACGAAGCCGGGCTCTGCTTCGCTGCCCTTCTTTGGCATAGAGCCCGCCATTATCGATCCCGTTTCGGGTGAGGAGATCCACGGCAATGATGTCGAGGGCGTACTTGCTTTCAAGCAGGCATGGCCGAGCATGGCGCGGACCGTATGGGGTGCCCACAAGAGGTATATGGACACTTACCTGAACATTTACGAGGGATTTTATGTGAGTAGCTCCCCCGCCCCGGCCCTAATCCCCTTGATAAGAAGCAGGTTAATAACTGACCTACCACCTATCGACTCTAGTTCACCGGGGACGGCGCCGCACGAGACCACGAGGGCTTCTACTGGATAAGAGGCAGGGTCGACGACGTCGTCAACGTCAGTGGCCACCGACTGTCAACGGCCGAGATCGAGGCTGCGCTGCTGGAGCACCCTTACGTCGGCGAGGCCGCCGTGGTCGGCATCCAGGACGAGCTCACGGGCCAGGCGGTCAACGCATTCGTGTCGCTGGGCGAGCACGTCACGGCCGACAACGACGAGACGCTGCGCAAGGAGCTTATAACCCAGGTGCGGCGTAGCATCGGACCCTTTGCGGCACCCAAGGCGGTGTTTGTCGTGCCGGACCTACCGCGCACGAGGAGCGGAAAGATTATGCGTAGGATTCTCAGGAAGATCCTCGCCGGGGAAGAGGACCAGCTCGGCGATATCAGTACTGTAGGTTCTATCGTTTTTTTTTCGCCAGTGGAACTGGAGTCTGGAAGATTGGCTAACACGCGGTATGACAAATCAGCTTTCGGACCCGAGTGCGGTGGATAGGATCATTAAGACAGTCCAGGAGCACAGGAAGAAGTAGAAGTTGCACTCCTAGTTGCCCAGAGTGTGGCTGAGTTGGGAGTATGCAAGAGACGGAGATTTAGGACGAGACGGATCCCGCCATCGCAGGCTAACGCTCTCCCGAGATCCACCGGGGGAGGTTAGCCAAGAGAATGGATGGCACATTGAGAAAGGTGCCGACCATGTGGCCAATATCTTGCCCAGGCGGAGTTTGTTTCACCTCGTACTGTGAATGGCGATACCCAAAGTCGAGGCTTCGTGTCGGGGGACAGTTTACTACGGAAGATCGGCAATGATAGAGGGCCCTACTGGAGGGATTTCACTTTTTTATGTGGTGTTTGAGTCGGTATTCACCAGTTAACCTCAAACGATATGCCCGGCGCCCTTGACAGCTTTCACCTTAGCATTTCAAGATCAAGACCAAGACAGATTTCAAATCCAATACCAAGGTGAAAGAGGGTTTCATTTCGCTGTATATGTAATTATTAAATGTGCGTGCCCTGATGCCGACAAGCGGTCTGCAGGGGCCGTGAAACCTTTGCGTTGGAGGCCTGGCTGGAGTGTGATGGTATATTACTTGGTTGACTATATGGGGGTCACTACATGGGGGCATAGTTGGACGATGACCTCGGTGTGGCCTATGGCTCTAGTTTTGTGTTTATGAGGAAACTAGTGGGCATACTATGCAAAGGACGTCAAAAACAAGTCTCGACAAGTCCTGACCTCTCTCTAGTTCACGGTTGATCCCTGGCGCATACCCTTTTGATCGGCATGAACTACCGATATAGCATGTGCATCCGCGAGAGTTTTTTTTTGCTTGCTTGAGTGCAATAAGGGGATGGGAGGGGCAAATATGGAATAGGGGGAGTGTCCAGTCAATCAGCAGATATAATGTTGTGTTTGGACCGAAAGTGAGGACGGGGAGTGAGTGATCTGCGCATAGTTGTTTCCGCGCACGCACACACACAAGATTAAGAGAGAAGATCTTGGCTGAGACCAACAGACAAAAACACGGCTCTTGAATCTTTCAAATCATCTTTTGTTGTTCATGGGTATTGGCAATAATTGATTGTTCGGCTACCACACGGTGCGGAATGATGCTTGAGGGACACCTGCAGTGGCACTGTGCTCCGCCTACTCCCGAAATAGCGTACGATAGGTTAAACCCCACGCCGCCACTTGGCAGGGGAAGTCTTTGCAGGGGGTGTTTGTTGTGGTACAATGGATACTGTATGTATATTATTCGGGTTGCTTTTCAGCAGCAAGGAAGTAAGTGGCTTAGAACCCGGCGCTAGAGAGCAGGCAGGCAGGCAGTCAGCCAGCTGCGCACAGAAAAGGATAGGGAGGCTTTGCGCAAAGGATTGATGACGGGATTTTTGTTTTCTTTCTTTTTTTGTTCTCGTCCAACTTGACCCAGGCTGCTGCTTACTGTTCCGGTGCGCCCACC
The DNA here is from genome assembly GCA_031001725.1 of Pseudopyricularia javanii. Taxonomy (NCBI): domain Eukaryota; kingdom Fungi; phylum Ascomycota; class Sordariomycetes; order Magnaporthales; family Pyriculariaceae; genus Pseudopyricularia; species Pseudopyricularia javanii. Next base: position 30,020 of record JARHUK010000180.1, read on the forward strand.
GAGCGGAACGCCGAGAAGAATCTCGCTTGACGCTGGCGCACACGCGCACGACCATCGCGGGCGGGTTGCTTGGCTTTCCTCGGGACGATGAAAAAGACAAAGAGAGTGGGGT
>JARHUK010000182.1:0-14124 GCA_031001725.1 Pseudopyricularia javanii
ATATTAAAGCGAGTGGATAATTTGCGGAATTTTGCAACGTATACGGCTGCTAACTTAAACTGGCGCAGGTTGGTAAAATCCCTTTCGATTTGTTTTTTCTCGTCGGGTTTTTGGAAAAGTAATTTCAAGGTTTGTTCGTAACCGACGAAGTTATTAAAAATCTTGTTAATTTTTTCGCGGCGCTGAGGTATAGGGATGTCCAACCATTTTTGAAAAAGGGGTTCGAACTACGATAGGGTTTGTCCTTTTAGAAAAATGGCGGCGTATACCATTCGTTTGGATTCGTTGCGGAAAAATCCTTTATAAAAGGTATAATAAATGCGGATTTGCATTAAATATCCTTTTAGTTGTCCAAGGGTTCCGTCGAACGTAACGGATGGGTTAAATTATAGTTTTTCCCTTCCGTCTATAACGAAAGGAGGGGCGATGGTAATAGGGAGAGGAACGCTTTTTGGGTTTGGGGCTGCCTGGGCATAGGCTTGGAGGTTTTATATTTCGGCGTTTAACGTTTGGATTTGTTTTTCCAAGGTTTAGTTCTGCTAGGTTTGCGTTTGGAGGTTTTCGATAATAGCTAAACTTTCCTTTTGGCGGGCCTGGAACTGCTTTTTTTCTCTAATAGCTTTGGCAAGCTGCTTGCGGAGTTTCTCCTCGTCGTCGTTATCACTGTCGGACTTATCGATATCTTTTATATTAAGGTCGTCCATACCGGGTTTTTAAAGGGTTTTACCCTGGGCAAAGGCGTTTAAGGTGGGAGTTTTGATAGTTGCAGATAAAAACATCGTAGGTATTGTTCGCGTTTGCTTTTAAAATAAGGTATTGAACAGGAATAGTCAAAATATTACGATTAAGGTATCGGTACCTGTTCTAAGGTAGAGTAATTTGGGTAAAAAGGTAGACGCGATAACATTGGGGGTTGATAATAGGCTGAGGGTGAAATTATAATCGAAATTAATGTATAAAAACAAATTGATTGGCAAGTTAATTATTGCTAAGTAGTTTTAAATTAAAACTATTTATATAATAATAATCGTGGGTTTATATAGTTGTAAGGCTGCCCTGCAGCTTCGTATGATTTTGGGAGGTTTGGGGGTGGTCGGTTGGATTATTTCGTGATCTTTAAAATCATTTACTGATTTTTAAAATCGACCCTGGTTAAAGTGAGATCAATCTAACAATTACGTAACTTTTCCGGTGGGCTTTATTACGTGCCCGGAGTAGTTGTTTAACGTTCCCGTATATAAGGGGTGGGCCCCGCCTTATGTTTTTTCCGTATCGGTTGCAACCGTGGCTGGCTGGTCGTAACATTCCACAACATTATACTGCTGTACGTCATGGTAAAAAACAAATAAGCGGAGGTATTATTTTATTGTCCAGCACATTTTTTCATCTGCCTTCCCCATAGGCCCTAGCCAGTGTGCAATAGGGGAACGCTTACTTACCTCTAACACGAAGTATAGTAATCACATAACTTAATACCCCATGGTAACATTTCTAAATGATCTGAGGTATCTCTTATTTACCTACATTGTTTGTAAAATGGGTAGCGCAATATATCCCACAAAATAGAGTTTACAGAGTTATGATTACCACCATTTTACTACCCTACAGTTGGTTCCTGCCAGTGCGCGCATGTCGTGTGGAAGGGGGCATAGTGAGACTGAGGTGTCATTATCGAACATTTTGCTTTGTGGTCTGGCTGGTGCCCTAACTCTTCCGCAACAGAGAACTTCAGTTAACCGCAAAATAAAAGAAACCCTGCATTCCTTCCCAGGTTCGGTTGCTAAAGCGTACTCCAAGCGCAATTGTTTACTACTCATCCTCCGGCTATTACAATTCTATGCGGCCGCGCACGCCGCCACACTCGACTCTTTCTCCCATAGATATTGAGTCAATACCAAAACATGAAGTATTCTAGAGTGGGAACAGCGCTGGGCTCCTACAGAGTCATCCAAGTCAAGATCTTCCTGCCCATCAACGAGAGTTGCTGGCCTCGTTATCTCGCTTAGATGCCAATCGCGCTTTTCATTTGTCGGAACCGGATTTAGGGCTTTGTAGCCCCGTCGACTCGAACCACACGCAAGGGGCGACATGAATCGCAAGAGAACAACGAGTCTCGTATCGGATCTCTCGCGAAGTCCGAGCCCGTATCAAACAAAAAGTAGATGTCGTACGCGTGCCTAGGCGTCCCATCTGTTAGGCTACGAAGTCAAAGACATTGGGCATGAAATCTTTGAACCAGTCAATAATCCCACGAATTAACGCCGGCGCAGGGCTATTTGCGTACTGATCCAGAGCCGCTCTGACGGTACCGACATCTACAGTAGTCTGCCCAACTTTTCTATAAAAGCCTCAGCTTTCCCCGTCCTCTATATCACATCTCTTCTAATTACCCACCTTCACACACACACACTCTCTCTCTCAATCATCCATCTCATCTCTACTACAAAGAGTCTTTGAAACATCCTTACTTCAAAATGCATTTCAGCATCCCGTTCCTCACTTTCTTTGCTGCCTTGGCAGTTGCTACACCCCCGATCCTCATCGACAACTCTCTTAGCCCCCGCCAGGAGCCATGCTCTATCACTCATATTTGCAGCCAAGGTGGCCCTGCGGACAAGGGCCAATCGTGCGCTAACATGTACTGCTGCTCCAACGTCAAGATCGGTGCCGGCAACGGAGTAAGTCGACCCAGCTCCAGTAACCGGGTGCTTTGGCTAACACCTTTACTAGAACTGCTGCTGTGGCTAAGAATCGGGCTACCAAAGAAATATCGGGGAAGCACACGGAAGGAGGACAAAGACTTATGAGATGGCTACTTCAACATTTCGAGGTTCTTGGACGTACTCTAAAGAGCCTATAACTAGAGATAGCTAGTCAAACAGGGGTCACTTATAAGCTTTTGATTTGAATCGTGTGCAGCGAACCATTTTGTCCCCTTCTGCCCGACTTACCTAGTAGACTTGAAAATTGCCTCCCCAGTTATTCGCAAGCTGCTCGCGAACAATTAATTCTAGCCCTGTCCCAGTCCCAATGTACTCCTGCGAGAAGGCGGCTTGAAACGCTCTTCCAGCCTTTGCTTCTCATCATCGCCCCGACTGCGTCTTGATCCCCCATCCCAAGTTTGCGCCCGAAGTGGTGGTCTTGCTTCAGTCTGTCCAGTTGCAGACTTTGTTTCTCGTGGTTGCATGCGCTGGCTTCCCCTGGGATTTTTCGGGGCGGCTTGTTGGTCTTTCTTATGGTCTTGGACCCTACCCACATCTGGCGAGTCATCCGACTTTAGCTTTGGGTGTCGACTCTCGAATATTTCGGGAATCGTGTCATCCGATATGTAACTTTCTGCTTGCTCGAGTCGAGAGTGCAGCTTGGGCTCCAAAACCATACTGTGGAGCGCAGCACTGTCATTCGCAGTGTCGAACCAGGTGCGCATATTCTCATGCTTAACCTTTGCCTGCTCTTTCTTTTTGTTATGGACATCGTTCTCTTTATTGCCTGTGCTGGTGCTTATGGGCTCGTGTCTGTGTACAGATGGCCGTTCTTCATCTTCGACTGTGACAGACTTTGGTTTAATCTCTGACTGCCTCTCATTAGGTGTTGTTGACCTTGGCCACTGAATCTTTACTTCCGAGTCTCTTGTCGATTCTTGTTTTTCGATCTTGCTTGAAGTGTGATTTCCTGGCTTAGCCCTGTTTGGCCCTTGATCCAATGAATCAAAAGCTACAGTAGTCTTTTCCCTGGCAATGCTAGCGCTGTACGAAAGATCATTTCTTTCCGGTCCCTTGCTATCTAGTAGCTCCGCGCCGGGGTCTGTCGGTGTTTGATGACAGCGAGAATTTCTTCTCTCGGGCAGGCGCTCAGCAAAGTCGTGATGTATCTCGGTCGATCCTCCACCCCCCTCTGTTGTATCTTCGGATGGCAGCGTTGCTTGAGGTTTCACTGGCTTCACCGGCAAATCACCTTGAGTTCGGAATTGTTCAGACCTTTGAGTCTCAATTCCCACCAGCGTCGCTGTCTTGAAAGGCTCTTTGCCACTCTCTCCAGGTTTTGATTGAGCAACACTCTGATTGCAGGCGTCCCCATCGGTCCAATTGTATGATCCATCCGATTTCCATCGGACCAGCCTTCTTTCTGACTCCTTGCACTTGCTTTCTACATCGCTGAAACGAGGGTTCCGTTCGGTTCTCTCCGCAGAGAGCCTTCCGACCACATCGAATGGCTTGGGCACGGGGATTTGCTTTGGCACTATCCTAATTTGCTGCTTCGGCGTAGATGGGGCGGTTGACCACCGATTACCGTCATCGCTATCACTTGAGCCATCATTATATGGGTTACCTTTCTCTGCGCTCCTATGGTCTAACGGAGATACCAGTGCCCCAATTTGGCGCCGTTCTGATGACCGCAGGACTGATGAAATGGCTTCTGGGCTTTCCAGACGGGAGCTGCCCAACTTGAGAGCAGCTGGCGCTTTTCTGTATTTGCTGGCTGTCGGAAGGTCTGCTGAAGGCTTTTTCGGATCTTTTCTCCGAGTGTCAGTGGGCACGTGGGCTGGAAGATAGAGGCTGTCAGATTCTCCTCCCTGTGACTTCCCCGTATGTCGGATGTGTCGATAGGTGCTATGAGAAGTTCCAAGGGGGGGACTTTCTGCTCGAGCGGGAGGGGGTCGACGCCTAGACCAAACAGTTTGGGCATCATGTGGCTCGAAACCTTCTTGATGTCGCCAGGGCCAGATGTGCGGGTATGCAAACTTCCTTGAGCCCTCTGGTAAGAGATCCACGTAGCTGGTGTCCATCCAACGCGTATCAAATCTTTCATGGGCTTTTCCATGGGTCTGCCTGAGCTTCCGGATAATCACGTCGTTGGCCCAAAAGACCTCCACGTCGAGACACGTTTCATGGAAATTAGTAATCTCGGTTGTAAGGCTATCAAGCTCCTTGAGAAGTTCTCGCGCTGCGTAAAAATCGGAAGTAACGATATATCTTGACAGAACGGTTTCCTGAGTGGCTCTGAGATCTCCCTGAACCGTCTTCTGAAAGCTGGAGAGCAACCTCAGCCAAAGTTCTGGCTTGGGAGTGCGTAGAGAAAGCAGCTGAAGACATAGCGCTTTTATTCCCCAGTCGTTCATTTCTTCGGCTATGTCCAAGACTGATAAAACGGTGTCAACACCGGATAGGTTGACTGGAGAGCTGGGATATGGTAACCTCCCCACCTGTGGGGATGGAATCGCAATGGGGAAGGAAGCCAGTCCCTTTCTAGATATGGCGTAATCTCCAAATTGGGTCATAAACTTGAATGGAGTCATTGGAGGTTTGTCAGGATCTAGATCGGTCATTATTGGACTGCCGTGCTGCACCTCGTAGAGTAGCCAGCGAAGGAATGGGCGACTGCGTATAGCCCATGGGTGTTTCTGCATTAGGCGGTCCGCAACCTTCTTCATATGAGATGAGTCATGAGCCAGAGGCGAAAGTATCGACTCCTTCGTAGGCGGGTCATCGATCGCAAAGGCAAAGGCGCGAGATGTAAGACATTCAAGCCGAGAAAGAAGTGTGGCCGCATCGGTTGGAAGATGGTCATCGCCATCGCAGCCCTCTGATTTATCCTTGGGACCCCATTGAATAAGTTGTGCAGGGCCGAACAGATTCCATTCAGCAACAGAAAGATCTGCGATGTCCCAATCCCGATGTTGCACCTGGAGTATACCGACAGAGTCCCAATTGAACCAGTCGTCGATCTGTTTTTTGAGTTGACTGATGAGTGAAGGCTGCGGACAGTGGCGTGCCTGATAAAGAATGCGGAGGCAAAGAACAAGTATTTGAACCTGAAGATAGTTACATAGTCAACACGTGAACTATACAAGCGATGTTAGGGGGCAAAAACTCACTTCGGTAGAGCCAGGGTTATCTCCGAGGTCAACTCTTGCAATGACGTCCTGCACCTCTTTCAAACCAGACCCAAGAGAGTTTTCAGAATGCATCATACATAGTGCCTTGAGGAGCCTCCAGTTCCAGTGCAAGAGCTCCAACTCTCCATTTGCTTCCCGAGATGCTCTATCAAATCCCACAACTGAAGAGCTATCAAGGGAGTTGAGCATCTTGAAGTTTTCCTGAGCCAGTAGCACGTCGGCGTACTGCACAAACACGTATGGGTTCCGCAAATGATCCCTGAGATTCTGTTCAAAGTGAGCATGAGCAGCCTTGAAGTCGCCCATCCGACGTAGGCGCGACATTGTCTCCAGGTCTTCTTCCAAATCCTCCGTGATTGGCAACTGAAAGTGAACGGTCGCGTCTGCGGAGCAACGAGCATTCCAGCTGGTCTGGCATGACTCCTCGCTATCTGCGATCCTTGGCTCCGTCGCAACGATGAGCTTTGGAGGTGCAGATGTCGGAGTTTCGCCCTGGTTTGGCTTGGGTTTTCGTCGGGCATTGTCATTGTCGCGCCAGTTCACGTTGAATTGGTTATCATTCCCCATTGTATCTTCTAGTCGGCGTGGCAACTCATGATCTTGACAGGCTCGATCGCTGCTCATACTGGTTGCGTGACTTTTCCTGGTGGTCTCTTGCATACGCTGTGCATTGGGTGTGATAGGCACTCGATCGAGTTCGCCATGGCCGTAATAATGAGCATTCGTGCCATACCAAGCTTCCAGATTCCCACTTGTTTGCTGCCTGCCAATTTCATCCCAGAACGAGCCCCGTTCCCTCGGCTGGTTCAAGCGACTGAATGATGAGTGTTTTGACTCGGCTTGGAAAGGCGCTGGATATCCATCATATTGATCTCGCTGTGGCTGGGGCTGATACCTATCGCCGCTGGACGTGGAAAGAGGCCGCATGCGGACAAAATCCAAACCCGAAAGTGCGATGTCGCTGTCACTATAGCCTTCGAATGTTCTTGCGTCAGACGAGTCCGACATGGACGGAAACCGCACCTGCCTTGTTGCCATTTTAACTCATCAGGCACGTATGTTCCTTGAGAACGAGAACGAGAACGAGAATAGATCGAGGAAGCTCGCGGATAAAACTACAGATGTTGGCAGAAGAGTGTGGTCCTCAACACGACATGCACCTGGTTGCATTGCGAACTTGCCTCCCTGCTACTTGGTGGCACACTTGGGGAGGTAAGGCTACGCCATCTCGCTTACATGCAATGCATGCAAGTATTGCGTGCCATTGGGCAGGAAGTTCTTGTCTTGCAGCAGGCGGCCCCCTCAGCCCCCTTGAGCCCCCCTGGGCAATGGTTGCCTCATATGCATGGCTATCTACCTCGGTACTGTAGTTATCTGCGAGCCAATGTCTTCCTTTTCACCCGTCATCTTCCTCCCGTTAGTTCTCGTCTCCGAAAGCGAGCTCACCGGGAAAGTGTATATATCTCTACCAAGATGCCCACTATCCCTCACGCCTCAGAGCCCGCAATAGAAAGCAGCACAACTGCCAACTATGTCACCCATCCTGAGCTGCAAACGATTACCCGGAAATACGGCCGCCAAGACTTCCATCGGTTCGATCATCTAACCTCTGCGGAGGCCTCAATCGGTGGCAAAAGCTTTAGAAATGGCAAAGTCGACGTCGACTGCCGTTTCCTCTTCAAAAAGTCGAAATGGGGCTTGCTCTATGGCACGAAACCAGCGGGTATCGTCTACCTCGACCTCGACATCCGCCAACCCCACGATTGTCGCCTTGCTTGGGCAACGGTGGAGGTTACCCTGCAGGACTGCGACGGGGATGATGGCCCGGCGCTGCGCTTCCCCGTGCAGGTGACACCCTTCTATGGCCCACGGCACATCGTCGGTCCGGCGCGCGTCGAGTACAAGAAGAAGTCAGTCGACCTGAGACCCCATCTTGAAGCCTTCGGTTTTGGGGCTGGAGGCGTAGGCCCCGCCTTTGAGACCTGCTTCGAAGTGCCACACAGATGGATTGTGGAAGGAAAGCCCGTACGGCCTGGGGGATGTGCGGCCGGTTCGTTGCTCCGGCAAACGGGCTACAAGTCCATTGAGTGGAGGTTGACAGACAATGCTCTCGAACCTGGACAACCAAACAAGATTCACACCGCATTTACATACGAGCACGACGGCGATTCATTCTTCATGAAGGTCAAGGTCCGCGGCGGCCTGAAAAGGATGACGGACCGCGCCAAGGACCGGGTAAGGGGCCTTCGTTTTGGGCCGAGACGAGACTGTGCCGAGGACGTCTCAACAACGCTTATAGGAAGCTACAAAGGGCCAAGGAAGCACCTCGACTCACTAGCTCAGGGGCTAGAACACGCAATGGAGATGGAGAACCAGCAGGGACGTCCTGTCGAAATGCCCGGCGCTCGACCCGCCACCTTTTCCGAGATTTCTCCAGAGCTAAGCATTGAAGACCACGAGACGGCCCCAATTGCACTGCACTCATCTGAGGAAGTCGAAAATAATGCTGAGCCAAGGCCAACCCTGCAATCACCGCCGCAAGCGGCCCAGATAACCAGACCTCCTGAAACAGTTGAAGGTGGTGCGCAACTGCTTCGGGCCTTTCTACAAAGTGCCAGCCCAGCGATGGCAGACATAGCACGGGCAGCGTCCAGTTTTCTACCTTTGGAGCAGAGCCCCTTGGTGCAGGGCCCCTTGGTGGCGGAGAGCAGTGAAGTTAGCGAGCAAATCACCTTGATTGGCGAAGAAGAGGAACAAGCATCGCCAGCATTCACAAAAAAGGACAGCATAGTGCCAGAATCTGACGGTCAACCCAAGGCTGGGTCAGGAGCGTTCGATGAGAGTCGAACAGTGACCATGGCTGACAAACGCACACAGTGGTTAGGCATCAAGGTCAGTCATGACAAAGACGGAAGCTTGACGGTCGCCATAGACGGATTACAGTGGATTAATATGTATGGCCAGCTCAGGGACGGGTTTGGGCAATGCGTCAAGGCCGTAGGTATAGTTTCCCTGGCTATGTTGCTGAGCTTTTTTTGCCTGTAATGAAGGGTCTAAAGGCAGACGTGTAATAATGTATAATATGATGTCACAAGGAGATCAGATGCTGTTCCTATTAGTGCCCGATTCGGAAAGTCTCATTTTATACGATATATGAGCTTTGTTCCGCCTCCAACCCAGAATTTGGGACCATCACCACCTGTTCCAGCCCCCTCTCGTTGGGTTGAGACCTGACCGACCTCATCATTGTGGACAGCCCACTGCTCAAAACCAGTCAGAACCTGTTTTGTGTGCCGGAGGACAACTGGACCACCCAAGTTTGCCCTGATATGTTCAAGAAACACAAATATGAGTGGCGGTGGATGCTATGTTCCGAGATGCAAGCTGGTTGCGTGACAGTCGGAAGACACTCAAAGCAAGTTTATCTTAGGTTGCAAGTTTATCTTAGGTTTCTGATCGACTTATATTGGGACTACCGCAACACGCTACTAGTATACGACCCCCAGTTGAGGTTCACGATTTCTCATCTCGGATTATAATCTTACAAGCTTCAAAAATCTCCCATTAGCCTAACGTCCATCTCGGCCAAATATCCTTCAACAACGCACAAAAACTGACCCTTCTCCAAAAGCCACCAGCATTTTCAAGCGAAGCAAGCAACAACGCAAAGAAAAAACTCCATAGTACAAAGATGAGAGGGGAGATGGGTGGTTTCGCTGTGTGTTTGTGTGTGTGTGTGTGTGTGTGTGTGCAGGCCGTTGCAGTTGAGCAAAGATGAAACTTGTTCCTGGTCCATTGGAGTACCCGGTCAACCACATTTTTTGCAGCCACCCCCTCCATCTCCGCCAAATCACCAAGACACAGTGCCACCTGGACTCGTCCACACCGTCACCAGATGCTCAGTCGCGACATTGTCCCAGCGGGATGCAAACTTGATGCGGGGTTTCTTGTCGGACGTCTTTTTACCCGTCATCTTGCAGTCGCCCTCGTCAAAGGGTATGTCGATGAGGCCGTCGAATTTCTGGAAAGTCTCGTCGGCAAACTTGATCGTGCCCCATGTGTCTGGATAGCTATCACCCTCGCCTGTGTCGCGGCCACGGCAGGCTAGGTGGTACGTCAGAGGAGAAGGCGCCTCGGCTTGTGCAGCTGCAGCCGCGTCGGCGTCCTTCTCGCTCGACTTTGCGGCTCCGGCGGCGGGCTTCTTGTCCCCATCTTCGTCCTCGCTGTCCGGTCCATACCAATCCTCCTGGGTGGCGTAGCACTTTATGGCGTTCTTGTCTTGCGAGATTGCCATCAAGCCCTCGAAGATGCCAAAGTTGAACTCGCCCGCATAGACGTTGGGCACCTTTGTCGCGCCAATTGCAAGGGTCATGGGCTCTTCACAGTAGTCCGGCCATTGATCCGATAAGCGAGGGCATTCGACCTCGTACTTGCCCAGGATCGAAGGGGCGGGGGCCTTTTTCTGGCGTTTTCCGCCTGTTGGAGCGGCGGCGACAGCGGTCTTGCGTTTCTCGCCTGCCGCCTTGGCTGCTGGAGTCTTTGGACTTTCGGGGGCGTGCTCCTGGGCGCTGGTGCCCGTTGCCGGCGCCGATTTTTTTGGCGGCAGTACGGTTGGGGTTGAATTGAAGACAAGTTTGGTTCAACTAGATAGGTAGGTAGGTGTATGGGAAGTTTCGCTTATAGTATTCGTGTTGAAGTAGGTATTTTCGTCTGTCGTTCAAGAGCGGAGGGGACGGCGAGGTTTAAAGGCAAATAAGTGGCCCTGTTTGCTTGTTTGATACAGCAATCATCATCCGGGACGCCAATGCGACGTCACTCCACCTGGGAGCTACAGCCACCGTCCTACCAAGTATTCTGCGCTTCGTGGTGGTAGGGGTAAATAACCGCACCCCTACGAGGTACTATGCCTGACATCCTGGTATGGAATCAGTAGGAAAGTATCTTTTGGTGGCAGAATTACATGTGGTTGTTTTTACTTTTCTTTACCAACTAAACCAGTTATAGCCCCCACGGAGTCCTCTAGACAGATTTTGCCTGGCTGGAAGGCTAGGGTACGGTTTTCAAGGGTAGGCAGATGCCACATTACATACTGTAGAATGGTGACGCAGTAGCAAAGGGTTAATAAAAATAGCTTCTCCGGGTGCCATTTCCACACCTCAGTCCTCCCGGGCAGACAGGCCCGGTACATACGCACCGCAAGCTGAAGCTTTTGTCCATCGCCGCCGGCATATCACCAGCCGCCCCGGCCCCATCGGCTCCTGCTCTCATACTCCCACTGCTCATGCGAGTACTCTGCCCACTTCGAGGGCGAGATCGAAGGCTCGTTAGCCGACGTCTTTTTGGCAGTCATCTTGCAATTGCCGGCAAAGTCGATGTTGATTTCGCTAGTAAATTTCTCGAAAGAAGTCGAGCTGAACTTGATCTGACCCCACGATTCTTCCTGGATCTCGCCCTCCCCCGTTTCGCGACCGCGGCAGCAAAAGTGGTATTTGAGGGGAGGCTCGCCGGCTTTTGCCTTGGTAGCCTTTTTGCCGGATTTTGCGGCTCCGGTAGCGGGTGCGTCATGTTCGCCGCTATCGTCGTCGCTATCGTCTTCGCTATCGTCGTCGCTATCGTCCTCGCTGCCGTACTTTTGCCGGCGATAGCTGTTCTCCTTGTCGGTTTCGCGACCGTACTGGGAAATGGCTTTCTTATCGGTTGATATAAACATAACGCCTTCGAATGGTCCAAAGTCGAATTCCCCCACGTAGACGCCATCATGGTCCGTGGTGCCGATGTCGATGCCAAGGCCGTGTAGGCAATCATCTGGCCACTGATCCTCGAGGTACGGGCATTCGACCTCGTACGAGCCAAGGATCGATCCAGTAGGTGTGGTCTTCTTTTGGCGCTTGACGTCTCCTGGAGCCGCGGAGGTGGACTTGCGTTTGCCGCCTGTCGCCTTGACCGGAGTCAGGTCGTCTTGAGTCTTCTTGGGTCGGCCGCGCGTCTTGGCGGGAGTGCTGCCTTTGGCGGGGGTGCGACCTATGGCAGAAGTACGAGCTTTGGCAGCAGTGCCGTCCCAGACAGCCTTTTTGTGCCAGCCGATTGCGAGCGCATCGTTGGCGGGGAAGAACCTAGCGTCGAGGCCGGGCACGTCGGCAGCCGCATGCTGCAGCGCGGTCCTCGTGGCCTCGCTCAGGCCGGAGAGCAGCATGGTGTCGAGGTTCTTCTCAGGAACATCTACAAATCGCTCCTGGATGAATCGCTTCGGGTTTTTCTGGGCATGGTCCTCGGCGCTCGTGCCCTTCTGCGCCGCCGTCGACTTTCGTGCGGGCATCTCTTGTTTGGTGCTTTGTGGATTCAAGAGAGATTCAAGAGAGATTCCGGCACAGGCGCGGCCTAGCCACCAGTCTACTGATGGTTTGGCTATGGTTCGAGGCAGATTTGATGAAACCGGCCATCAGCTCTCAGCAATCAACTATTGTAGGTTTAGGAACATGGTTTCACGCACGTGATAGAAACTTTTATCTACGTAAATCTCTCCCCCTTGAAGCTTGGACGTTTTCTGTGAATTTTCCCGCACAATACAGGGATTTGCTCCTTTCTAGATGCGCCCAGATGCACCATCCGCATGAAAGATCTTTGATTACAGTGAAAGTCGGCTCCTTGACTCAAAACCATTGTCGTAGGGGACTCATTGCAGATAAGTGCGGAAATAAGCAGTTGGTGGAGGCAGAGAGCAAGGGGGGTCCCTTGATGCTTTGTTGCATCTTATATTCCGGACGCCAGAAGAAACGAGATATCATGTGGACGCCCTCTTGCCATTAATAGAGGAGTTCTTGAGTTTAGCTAGCTGAGATGATGTCCTTCATCAGGCTAGTCCTGCGGTATCCCGGTTTGTCGCTGATCTAGTGCGTGTGTATGTCTGTCGATTGCTGAAGTCTATTTGGCTGCAAAAGTCGGATCTTCGATGCATATTGCACGAGTTTTTGCTAGCAAGCTTGTCTGCATCAGCAATTCGGCTTCACCCAGCTTGCGCTCAAACGTATCGAGCCGTCGCTTTCTCTCAGTACAACGACAGGAATCTCACTCGCAAATCACCACGTAGTGGTTGATATGATGCACCTGTCCGTTTGCCTGAAGATGCACATGAAAGGTGACCGGGAGCCAAAATGATGTAATTCCATCCCAACCAAAACTCCATTTGCCATGTTCGTTGGTAGAGTATAATGCGACATACAATCGACAGTTGGCAATGAATGCCCTATTGAGGCGAATCCCGCTCTAAAGATTGGCCCATGGCCATCGTATCGGAGCGGCCACTCGTCAGCACCGAGACAAGTACAAGTCAGACTGTCGGTATTATCCTCCATCATATCATCGGAGCCTTTGCACCCAGGTAGGCAAGTCTCCTGGCAACCAGTCTGCGTTCCAAAACGTTGAGGGCCGGCCCGCAGTGTAGCGGACATTGTGCATCATAATGCCTGGCTCTGTCGCGGTGATGCCCCGTCGTCACACCGAGCAGCGCTTGCACGACCTCTCTTGTGCCGATGACCACATATCCTCAGATCAGGGCCCAGATCTCATGAAATGTCAACCTCCATCTCCTCAACTGTCTTGGTCTTGGACGTCTTCTTCTCGGTAACATCTGCAAAGCACCAGAAAAAGTCAGCACTTCATCCCTGTCCATACCGCAATCCGACCAAACAATTTCAAAAACCTACCCTTCATCTCAACCTCCCCCTCGGCCTCCATCTTCCTCTTCATAGCATGCGCCAACTTCTTCTCCAGCTTCCGCGCCTTCTTGGCGCTCGGCCTCGACCCCGGGCCCGAGGTGGGGAGCAGTCCCGCCCTGGCGCCGCGCTTGGTCGCCGCCTTTTGCACGCGCGTCAGCTGGCCCTCGGCCGACGACTTTTGCTGCGCCTTCTTGCCCTTGGCCGCGCGGGCCGCGAGGCGGTTCTTGGAGGGCTTGTTGGGGTTGCCGACGGAGACCATGGTTGAGGATTTGATGTGGCTCGACGATTGTCTGGCTTCGTGAAGTATGGCGTCGTTCTGGGGCGGCGGTTTCGATCGAGGTCGATTAATGGTCGTGGTGTTGATAGCGGGCTTTGCTGAAGATTGTGCAGAGGAGCAGCGGTCGATCAGCGGCGGGGTCTCCAGAAACTTTTTAGTGGAGCCCTCCATTTTGCCTTTTATCTTTTATGCAGCGCGTCGCGGTAGACAAAGTCTTATCGCAACCTACCCTGTAC
>JARHUK010000183.1:0-19002 GCA_031001725.1 Pseudopyricularia javanii
AGCCCCCCCAGCTTTCAAAACCCATCATCAGCAATCCCCCTCTCCCTCTCCCCGCTCTTCCTCTCCTTGTTCGCCTCGGCCCACCACCCCATCGTCTCCTCCTTGCTCTTGGTGTTGCCCTCGGCATCGATCTCGTCCCACGGGTTCGGCGTGAGGATGTAGTGCACGTTCTTGACCTTGTCGTCCCTCCAGATGGCGTCGTGCACCCCTTCCCACCGCAGCGTCTTGAGCGCGTTGTAGACGTACGGCAGCGCCACCCACCGCCCGCGGTACAGGTCCGAGAGCAGGCTCTGGTCCGCAAAGTCGAGAGACGCCGCATTGTCCTCCATGTGCTCCACAATCTGCTCAAACAGCCTCCTGGACGGGTTGACCACCTGCAGCCCGCCGTTGAGGATGGGCAGCGGCACGTCGGCCGGGTCCGCCCCGCGCGTCTGCGCCCCCTCCGGGTCGCCGTGCTGCGTCGTGAAGGCGCAGTTCTGCGGCACCCAGTCGGCCGGGTAGTGCGCCCTCTTAAGCGGGTTGCACACGCACGCGTAGCTGGCCGCGAACACGCGCTTCGACCCCTCTCCGCCCGCCGCCGCCACCTCGGGCGCGTCGAGCTCCATCTCCATCAGCTCGTCCATGTTCTGCAGAACCAGCATGTCCGAGTCCAGCTGCACCACGCGGTCGTACTGCTCCAGCGAGAAGGGCGTCAGCTTGCTCCAGCAGTCGTAGAAGCGCGGGTCCTCGCTGTAGTCCCGGCTCGACCGCGTCGGGAGCAGGTACTCGATGCGCTGCGCTGCCACGCCCCTGGACGCCAGCGCGTCGCGCCCGGACTGCGGGAACGTATCGGTGTACAGCGCCACAAGGGGGTACTTTGACTTGTGCTTGCGCAGCGTGTAGTCCAGTGTCAGGAGGCCCGGCAGGTAGTCCAGGTTGGTGATGAGCGTCGTCCAGACTGGAACGCGCGTTGGGTTTTTTTTCGATTTCCAGTGTCAGTTCAGTTCAGCTCAGTTCAGTTCCTATTTATACTGCTGGCGGCGCATAACAAACATACCTCTGCTCGAGTCTACTGCACGCTTGCCGTCCGCCATCTTCTTGTTGATAGTAATTATCGGGTTTTATCGAGCAGAATGGAAACGTGTCTCTTTTGCTTGACAGGTTTAGGACGGTCAGATCGATCAAGCTGGAGAGAGTAGCTGACCGAGATATGTACAAACCGTAGAAAGAACCGGTCAGCCAAGCTTTGTAGTAGATTCTACCCGAGGGGATCGTAGATCAAAGACTCGAACCCGACCTATAATTAGTCCGCATTGAAGATATGAAATGCACGACAAAACCTTGACGCTAATGGATAACGCTATGGTGGGGTAAGACGCATCGCCAATCTCTTACTGACTGACTCTCAGCCAGTCAGTCCGCAACATGGTCCGCTTGTGGTTGTATTAATATCCGGCCAAGCCGTTTGGGTAGGTAGGTTGTGATTCATCTGGGAGCTATCATGTACAGGCGAGTGTTTCACTGCAACGTTTGTGTGTCCAAGTGCGATATGCATTATCTTGGGTATCGTTCAAAAGATTAACCTCTCTTGGATTTAACATCATTCAAATCCACAAGTTTGCCAATCAGAGATCCTTCTATTAGTTGCACATGTCTAATCATCTCTCATCAATCTCGCTCATTAAAGTAAACAAAACATCAAAATGCCCAACCTGAAATCCAAAAAAGCCATAAAACTCATAAATCGTCCCAAAATGCCCCCCTCTTCATCACGACGTAAACAGTCTCTTAAACACGGATCGAATCCCTCCCTTCTTCTCCTTCTTCTCCTTGATGTGGTCTGATTCCTCCGAGTCAACCACCACCACCTCCCTCTCTCGCCCAGCCGTAGTCGCCCGCCGCTGCATCTGCTCCCTCTTCTCGTGACGCGTCCGCCGGTGGAGCGCCTCCTCGCGCGGCGCCTCCGAAGGTATCTCGGCAGCCTCTCCTTCCTTGCCCTTGGCGGCCGAGCGCACCGCCGTCATCTCCCGTGCCGATGGCTCGTAGCTTGCCCGGACGGGCCGTGAAAAATCCCTAGAGGTCCGTCCCGATCGGGCGTAGTCTTGGGAAGACCTGCCCGACGCCGAGGCGGACCCTTCTGCGGCGCGTCGCGCCTCCTCTGCTACCTTGTCACGGACCTTTTGTAGTTTGTGATCATCTTCTGGCGGGCGACTGGATCGGTGCCGAGACCGAGTAGTGCTTGAGCGCCCTGAGACGGGTTCTGAGGGAGGCGCTATGGAATAATCTCGGGCTCTTCTGGCCGCGCTACTGCTGCGGGCAGGCGCAGGCGGTATTTCACCCGTTCCATAAGAGAACTCAATGTCTTCTGCAGGCTTAGAGTGTCGAGATTTGGTGCTTGAGCTGAGGTAACCCATCTTAGGCGGTGGGGGCGGTGCTGCTTCATCCCGAGCTGCTGACCGGTGGCTGTGTCTCCTCGACCTCGCCCTATCGCTGATTGCCGCAGGCGAAGAGGTGGCAGCCGGCGTCGGTGAGTCGTAACCTCTCCCTTTATCACCTTGGGCACGAGCGGCATGACGCTCAGCGCGTCGCCTGTCGTGTTCCTGTTGCTCCTCGGCGCTGCGCATGCTGTGACGCTCGGCACGACGCCTGTCGTACTCTTGCTGCTCTTCAATAGTCCTTTGCTTTCTAGCAGACGACTCCTCCGAGTAACCGCTATCCTGGCGTCTGGGCTTGTGTGATGGTGAAGACATTGAGCTCGAAGCTTCACCGCGATGGCTTCTATGACGGTGTCTCCTTTCCTCCCCAGTTTCATCCCTGGGGGTACGGTCTTCCCTGGGAGTGCGTCCCTCTCTAGGAGTACGGCTTGACCGGGAAGAGTGGTGGTGATGACCACTACGCGGCGTCCGCGGGGACTCGGGGTCAACCGCGGGTCGTTTCTCGTCTGCAAAGAGGTCAGCAACGGAATCGCGAAGCGCCTGGTCCATAGTGCGGTCCCTGCTCCTCCTAACTGGATGTTCCGCCGCCGTTGACCTCTCTGGACTCAGAGAGAAAGGGGTTTCTCCCACGCCATGCCACCCGGACCTCTCAATGGGGCTTCTGGTAGGTGACAGGCGCGGGGATCCCTTGGGGCTCAGAATATCGCAAGTGGCATAGAGGATGACGGCAGTGGCAACAATCTCCTCGGCAATCTGGATGGAGAGCTTACGCTGTCTTCGGAGGCTCTTGGCCTTGCTTAGCTGCCGAGCAGATTCATCCTTGACATCGGGAAGGACCACACCAGGCGTTGCTGCTCTCATAGAGTCACGGGCAATGTTGGAAGTCGCCGGGTCAACTGGAGTTCTGGGCGGCGTGAAATCGGTCTGCGTGCCCGAGTGAACCAGCTTGACAGGTGGCCTTTTCGGGTTCTCTGTGTCTACACTGCGCTGCAATTCGGGCTTGTCCTTGGATGACAGCGCATGTGCGGCCATTAGTCCAGCTGCACCAACGGCTGTGGCAGCGCCGGCAGCCATAGCCACCTTGGTTGCGTGAGATGCATCCTCATCATCGGCTGACTCGCCGCCAGTAGCTGTTTGATCAGCCATTGCCTTGGGTTCGTCTTCAGGACAGGGCTCATCCGCAGGAGTAGGAAGAGATGCACTAGCGACTTCAGGACTGGGCTCTGGCTCAGACTGCTCTGGCAAGCTTTCGCCAGCAGAATCCCCTGCTGCTTTGTCTTCCTCTGGTGCGAAATTAGAAACCTCCACCGCCTCCTCGATCTGAGCCTCCGATTCAGTTTCCTCGACCTGGGCAGGAGCTTCGGTGTTGATATCCTTGTTGTTATCGTGATCGTCTGCTAGGTCTTCCACGACAGCTTCGACAGGCTCCTCTGCGACAGCTTCAGCGACAGCTTCGACAGCAGGCTCTTCCGCAACGGTCTCCGTAACAACATCGGCAATAGATTCCCCTGTCACGGCTTCAGTAGCAGCTTTGACGGCAGGCTCCTCGGCGTTTTCAGTGGCAGGCTCGGCAGCTGGTTCTTGAGCAGCCGGCTCCTCTGCAATGGTTTCAGAAACAGTGTCTTCTGTGATTCCCTTACCGGCTACATGGCTCTCATCGAGGTCGTCACTCTTTGATAAGTCCTCGGCTGCAGGCTCTGCAACATTGACATGCTCCGGGGTATTGGTTTCTGTGGCATTTTCCTCAACTGCAACATCGACCTCCGCAGCGGGCTCAGCAGCCTCAGCCTCGACAAGTTGCACGCTTGCTTCAACAGGAGGTGCATCCTCAACGGAATCAGCAAGAGTAGGCTCTGATTCAGGTTGCGTCTCGGCCTCTTGAACAGGCTCAGTTACCGGCTCTGGCACAGTGTCGGCAGGCTCCGGCTCGGGCGCAGTCGCATTATCCACTGCTAGGCTTTCAGGTTCTTGAGCGGGCTCGGCAGCAGGTTCAGTTGCAGTTTCGACAACTTCGCTACCATCCTCTTTGGCCACATCCGCAACCACTGGTTCTGGCGAAACTTCCGGGTCGACTGCAACGTCAACAGCCTCAGAGGTTTCATCCGCCTTTGTTTCAGTAGCCTCTTCGACAGCGGGCTCTCCTGCAGCGGACTCAGCAGCAGCAGGTTCTGTAGCAGCGGGCTCCTCAGTCACGGGCGCCTCAGCAGCTGGCTCTTCGGCCGCAGGCTCTGGGGCTGTGGGTGCCTCTGTGGCGGCCTCTTCAGCAGCGGCCTCTTCAGTCGAGGGCAACTCGGTTACAGGCACCTCAGCAGCAGGTTCATTAATGGTGGGCTCATCCGCGGCAGGCTCATCCGCATTGGGCTTTGCGGACGCAAGTTCTTCAGCCGCAGGCTCCCCGGCAGTCTCCTGGATAGTTGACTCCTCGATGGCGGGCTCCCCAGGTGCAGGCTCTTCATTGTCGGGCTCGGCGGTCTTGGTCGAGTCTACTGGAGGCTCGCCCTTTGAAACAGTCTCATCTTCTGCATCTGTGTTGGCATCTGCCGTCGCGGGTGCATCCGAGGTTTCTGTTGCCATATCAGGGGCAACGGGCTCGGTCGGGGGCTCATCCTTGCTCTTATCTTCGTCAGAAGTAACGTCGTCGTTTGCGGAACGGGTTGTCTCAGTAGTTGCTACAGGCGCTTCTGGCGATTCTTCGCTCCCTTCGGCAACCGGAGCTTGAATGGGTTCAGCATCCTTAAGCTCTGGTTCCTGGACCTCGTCAGTGGCACTTGGCGGCACTTCACTTGTGGCTGCACCGCTCTCTGATTGCGAATCGGCCAGAACTGCGATCGGAACTGGATCCTCCACCGGTATTGGGAGTTCGTCTTTTGCTTTTGATGGCTCATCTGACGTGGGGATGACAGGAGCGGTCTCGGTTGGCTGTGCCTCTGACTCCGGAGTAGCTTCGGAAGGATCAGCAGAAGCTTCCTGTGAAACTTCAGCATCGACAACGGGGACTTGCTCCGTGGATTCAGCAAGCTCTGCAGGCGCTGCAGGCTCGGAGCTTTCCACTGTCTCCGGGGGCTCAATGACTAGAGCGTCCGGTGTAGACTCATCTTTTGAGTCTGTAGATGCCTCAACAATAGGTTCCGCGACTTCGTCAGCTGTCTCGACGTTGGTGTCATTAGCTGCCTCAGCAGGCTTGTCTTCTGTTTCAGTTGGCAAGCTGCTTTCAGCTCCTTGATCTGTGGGCGAAGAGACGGCATCGGCAGCCTTATCTAACGTAGCATCCTCCTCTGGAAGTGCTTGGTCGGTCGCAAGGGCACTAGTAGGGACTGCTGAGTCTTGGGCAGGTGCATCGCTTGGCACCTCGGCTGGCAACGCTTCGACAACCACCGGGGTCTCGTCGATTGATTCGGCTGCTGGCTCATCAGTTTGATCTGCCGCATCCACCGGTACTTCACCCGACTCCACAGGCGCGTCTGTAGCACTTGCGGTTTCCAGAGAATCAGCAACAGAGGGTTGTTCCACTTCGGGCAGTTCGTTTTGGTGCTCATCGGAATCGGCGACTAGCGGGGTGTCATCAGAAGGTTGTGCCGCTGATTTTTCTACTACTGAATCCAATGCAGGGTCTGACTCTTCTGTTGATGATGTCGGCTCCACAGGTTGCTCTGCAAGGTCTTCCACGACCTTGGATTCTGGGGTTTGAGCAGCATCCTCAAGAGGGGCATCCTGCTGCTCTTCTGCGGGTTCTGTAGATGCAGATGCTTTGGACGTCGTAACCGCCTCAACATTAACAGATTCAACTGTAGAAGGCACCTCGGATTCTATAGCAGCAGCATCGTCTGATGTGGATATGCTTTCTTGCACCTGCGGCTCTGAGACTTCTTGTGCCTCGGCGGCGGTTTCTTCGGGCGCGACTTCAACTGGTGGAGCTATCTCGGCGGTCTCCGCCGTAGGTTGGACCGCACTGGCGGCGGCGTCGTCTGTTATCTCGATAGACTCCTGCACTGCAGTGCCATCGGCAAGCTCTTCGGACTGCATAGCCTTCTCTGCGCTGTCTGATGTTGCGTTTTGCTCAGGGTCGAGAAGCTCAAGAGGTGCTGGCACAGCATCGGAGGATTCAGTCTCATCTTTCAGCGCTTCAGACGCGTCTGTTGGCATGACCTCCTGAGCTTGCATAACGACACTCTCCACATTTTCTGGTTTGATCTCCACCTCCGGGTCGCAAGGATCGGCTGCCGATTCTGCGGGCGCCGTATGCTCCGGCTGGGATGCCGTGGTGTTTTCGGCTGACTCGGCGGGCCCACTCTCTCCAGTGGGAGCCGACTGGGCATCGTCCACAAGCTCACCTGATGCAGCAGCTTCCTGTGGTTCCGGGGCGTCAGAAAGGTCGTGTTGAGCTTCTGCTTCTATTTCCTTGACAACATCCGCAATAGCATCGTCGCCTTCCGGAGCTGCAGTTGATGGCAGGTCATCCTCTGGAAGAGCTACCGGCGCTTCACTGACTTCGCCGTTGTTGTCAGGAACTCCTTGCTCCTTTTCGACATCGTCAGACGTCAGGGCGTGTGCGCCAATGACTGCTGTAGATGCAAGCACTGTAGAAGCAGCCGCAGCTTTGCCGGCCTTGCTCTTCTTGTCCTTCTTGCTCTTTTTTTCCTTTTTGGATGGCGTCGACGCGACTACTTCTTCAGGCTCGTGTGACTGTTGAGGAGCGATCTCTACAGGTGTCGAGTCACCCGTCTTATCCTTCTTCTTTTTCTTTTCCTTCTTAGAAGGCGTGGGCAACTCTTCTTCCAGCTGTGGCGCTTCAGGGGCTGCGATGGAGGTTATCTCTTTGTCAACAGCGGCCTCCAAGTCTTCCTTGCCCTTGGTCGAAGGCTCCGCGGCTTCATCTGGTTCTTGTGCAGGAGTGGGTGGCACTTCGACAGGTTCAGGATCAGATGTACTCTCGTCCTTCGGTTGGTTCTTTTCTTTGCTTGAAGGCGCCGCTGCTTCCTCTGGCTCTTGCGCAGGTGATGGCACTTCTTCGACAGGTTCAGATTCAGGCGTACCCTTACCCTTCTTCTTCTTCTTCTTCTCCTTCTTCGATAGCGCTGGCTCCTCTTTCGCACTGGAAACTTCCGGTTCCATGGCGGAATTAGCTTCCTCGAGCGGGGGTTCTGCAGCAGATTTGGACTTTTTCTTTTTCTTGTCCTTTTTACTTAAAGGTTCAGGTTCGGTTGGCGCTGCCTCTGCAGGTGTCTCCTCCACTGGTGCAGCTTCAGCCGGTGCCTCCTCAGCCGGTGGTGCAACATCAGTGACTGCTTGTTCGATAGGTATAGTCTCGGCTGGTGACTCGACGAGTTGTGCAGCCTCGGCGGGTGCCTTATCTACGGGGGCTGGCTCGGCTGGTGCAGCTTCAGCCGGCGCCTGTTCAGCCGGTGCTGCATCGACTGTTGCCGCTTCAACAGGTGCCTCAACAGCCGTTGCTGCCTCTACAGGCGCAGCGTCCGCGGCTGTTACCTCAGGCTCTTCAGCCTGCTTTGCCTCATCTTCGGCAGCAGCCTTGTCCTTCTTCTTCTTTTTCTTCTTGTCCTTTTTAGAAGGTGTGGACACGGCGATTTCAGGCTCAAGCTGCGATTCAGGCTGTGGTTCAGGCTTCGGGGGCGAGGGTGCGGGCTCTACGGGGGTTGCTTCGGCCGACTTTTCCTTCTTCTTCTTCTTCTTTTTGTCTTTTGATGAAGGTGTCGACGGCACTGTGTCCGCTTCCTGCTCTGTTACAGGGGCAGGTTCAGGCTCCGCCAGAGGTTCTTCGACTGGTTCGTCCTTTGGCGCCTCACTGACGACTGGAGGAACTCCCTCAGTAGAGATAGTGGCAGACGCTCGATCTTCGGCAACCGGGATATTTGTCTCTGCGGCAGGAGCTGCTACAACCTCTTCGCTGGAAGGAGAGAGCTCATCTTTCTTATTATTCGGGGCATCGGCCTCTTGGGCGCTCGTGGCCGGTGCCTGAACGTCGGCGGATGATGCTTTCGGCTCTTCAGTCTCGACAGCTGAATTTTCCGCTGGTGCGGGTGGAGTGTCCTCCTGTAGCACTGAACCAACCTCCTTGTCGACCTTGGGTGCAGCCGGCTCATCAGCGGGCTGAGTGACTTCCTCGGCATTGGGACTTGAGGTTGCATCTTCATCAGCTGGCAGAGCTTCACTACTAGACGGAGGGGTAGCGTCTTCAGTCGTTTGTGGTGCTGCTTCTCCCGGTACCACTGTGAGATCTTTTTCGGCTACTGCTTCGGGCTCCTTGTCATTATTGGCGGTTTCATCTGCTGCCACAGGTTCCACGTTCGCTGCCGGGGCTTCCGCATCCGCCGCCGAAGAGGCGTCCTCCGGGGGCTTTTCTTGTGAAGTTGGTTCACTCGTAGCAGTGGGCGCTTCCTCAGCATCTGGGGGACTTGCGTCTGCCGACTGCGTCGGCACATCTGGAGTCAAGGCCTGATCTTCAGCAATCGCATCTGCAGGCTTCTCAGTGACTTGCACATCAGTTTCCTTAGCAGCTTCATCCTTGGAATCAGGCAAAACAGGAGCTTCGTCGACGCTCTGAGGCTTCTCCGAATCAGCCGCTGGCGTTGCCTCTTGAGTAGCCACAGCATCCTTATCAGCAGCGGGTTCGTTGGGCGCATCTGCGGGCTCTGATACATCAGGTCCATCGGCTTGCGGCACTGCCTCCTCCTTTGCAGGAGCACCTTTGGCCCCATCTGTGACGACAGCTGCCTCCGCAGGTTCCGAAGGCTCCGGATCACTGGTAGGCGGGGCAGCCTCTTCATCTGGCTTAGTAGTTGGTTCTTCAACGGGTGGTGGTGGCGGCGGCGGCGGGACCTCATCGGATGCACCCTTCTTGCTCTTTTTCTTCTTCTTATCCTTTTTGGAGGACTTGGTCGGCTCAGGCTGGACATCTTCGACAATCGGCGAAGCGACTTCCTCTGCTGCCGGTGGCTCCGGTTCGGAGGCACCCTTCTTGCTTTTGCTCTTCTTCTTTGACTTGGGGGTCTCCGGGACAGCCTCCTCCACAGCCGTGGGCTCCGGCTCGACCTTCTCGCTCTTGGACTTCTTTTTCTCGTCCTCGGCAGGGGGCAAGCTAAGTTCTTCAGGGGGCGGGTCAGGTTCTGACTTTTTGCTCTTCTTCTTGGCCTTTTTCTCGTCTTCGACTGGAGGAGCAGGTGTCTCCTCGACGGCCTTCTTGCTCTTTGACTTCTTCTTCTTCACCGAGGCGGCCAAGTCGTCCTCCGGGACAACTTCTGGCTCCTCTTCCTTTGGTGGTTCAGGCACTTCCTCGGCTGCAGCTTTTTTCGCCGCCTTTTTCGCCGCCTTTTTGGCAGCCTTTTTCTGTGCCGGGGTCAGCGGCGCCGCCAATTCCTCCTCAGGCGGTATTTGCCCATCCAGTACTGAGTCCGCAATTAGTCAACAAGGCTCAATTGAATTAGGGCGCAAAGGCTAACTTACCTTGACCGTCGCCATTCTGGTCTATTGGTGTATACTCGCCCTCGGCGTCAGATTGCTGATAGTACTGGACCTGGGAGTAGTCTGCGAATTGCGGTGCGCCGTAGGAGCTGACGGCAACCTCGCCCCAGCCATTTGTCCGCGTCGGACTGTATGAAACATCTTCGTAGCTCATTCTCTGGTGTTCCTATTGCTGAGTTGAAGACACCCGAGGTCGACAGGTAGGAAAGAAGCTCGGCCGGGTGGTCTTATCGACAGCCACCTGGCCCTGTACAAGAATGGCGTAGAGCGGCAATAGCCCTGCGAGCGTAAACAACCACAGACGTCACGAATGTGGGGTGCTTGCCTGGGAGACTTGCGGCAATGTTTTTCTTTTAGTGAAGAGGGTATATCCCAGGAGCAACGTCGATGGGCAAGAGTATGTCCTGTGAGAGCAATCGGAGGGAGCTCTACAAGGAAAGCCTCGGACAAGGTCAACAGAAAAGTCGGTCGCCAAGATGTGGGCCTCTGATAAAGAAGCAGTAATGATCGGTTGAGCAGAAAAGAGGCGGGAAAAGGGTATCACGGGTAAACAACAACTGGAATCACTTGGGGAGGGATGCTTGAAGACTTGAGATGTACGATGGATGGGAGGAAGCAATGTTCAGACAGTTGCTTGATAGGATTCCCTTGAAGACGAGTTGATAGTTGAGCAAACAAACCGGCGGAGAAATATTGGGCTTCGAGAAGGCAGGGGTAAACCATGAAATTTGCACACCCCCAGCAACCTGTAATATAGCAGTTCTCGTTGCGCTATGAAGCGGGACAAGGGCATAAAAATTGCAAAATAGAAAAGTAAAAAAACAAAAACAGAGGGCCGGCACCTGGGCTGCGACCCCACGAAACGGGAATTGCCTCTCTTCCACTTGACAAGATCGAGGCGAGCGGAAGGCCCAGAACCGGACGGGCCACAGCCATTGGGCCCAGAGAGCCAACCCGAGAGGTCTTCAAAGCCCTGGCGCCACGTCGAGATGAGGGGTTATTAAAGTGACCTCAGGAATAGATTGTGTGCAGGACATTTAGTTTCCTTGGACCTTCCCCATACTCTTGGGTTGTGGTGCCTGTCGAGACGTGGAGTGATTTGCCAGACGGCTTTTCTTTTCACAATGTAGACGGCACTGTGCATTGTTCAAACGCTGTTGCTTCCCAACGTGGTACCAAACCCAACCCGAGCACACTTTGTAGGCCCTAGATGCTTTAATTGGGCAGTTGATTTGTTCCCTTGGGGCGCCCAAGGTTAGCACTGCAGCCCAACGTCCGGGCCGGACTCGCTGGCCATCGAGGTCTCATCACTCAGTAGCAAAAGCTGCACCCAGCACGGTGTGGGAGTGATGCCACGCAATGTAGATTACTGTCAGCCATGGGCCGCATCTGGATCGATCAGCGAGTTCGGGCCCAGCTTCGGGCAGCTTGCATCGACTTCCTTGGCAATGCCGACAGCTGTCGACCTTTTCCCGAGGCGCAACGATGGCTATGAGACCATTGGCCGTAGAATGTGACTGACTGACTGGGTGAGTGATTTAGCTGCTCGGCTCAAAGCCACCGGGGCGGCGGCTGGGACCCTCCGTCACCATGGTACCTCTGCTGTGTTAATTGTATGCACAAGTACGCGCACATGGGACGGAGAGAAATGGTACGCAGGAAGTGTGTGCCTTACATTGCGTCGAGGCCTGTCTCCTCCCGGTGGATGCGATACGTGGCAGCGCTCTGTTAATTGAAGATGGTTGGGAAAAAAGCCAGGGTCTGCAGGTATACCCAAATACCGGCCACAGGGATTTTCATTCGGTTGCGGTGAGGCAGCTGGCAGCTGTGGAGACGAGGGGCACCTTCCGTTGCTACTCTGTGGTAGCCCGAATATATCGACGGCAATGCCGTGCTTTAGCAATACGCAAAAGTTTCTGGTACCTAGGTGACCGGGTGTGTATATACTTGGTTCCAAGTATTCGGTATATAGGTACATATGTATGTCAGTATTGGTCAGGGACTTTGTTTATATGTTAATTTTAAATGTAATATCGTATTCCAGGTTGGGCAATGCGTGTTTGCTGCTTGCATGTGAAGGTGTGTGTTTATGTAATCACCAATGACGCAAACCGTGCCAGATAGCCGTGTGTTCAAGATGGACATCATGTGACCCCCATGAGACCTGCAATGCTTGATATCCCAGTACACCAACCACCCGAAGGCAGGGCGACCATTCCGATTGCATGTGTTTGATTGGCACTTGTTATACGCCATCGTAAGTACTTGGTTCAAGTCCATTCAAATCAATTTTACCCTTCCAAAAAGCCTATACAAACCGATCATCTCAGCCATCCAACCCGCGTCTGATCTCGCAGACCGACCATCCATACCACAATTACAATGGCTTTGCTCCACTGCTTCTTGCAACAGCCTTGATCAGCAGCTAACCGCCATCCTCTGGGTTATCATGGGCGGTGTGCCTCCGCTCCACACGTCGTCGGCGTTTCCACGACTAGGTCGATCCCAGCCTCGCGTCTCCATCCACTAGCCAGTCGTTTCCACGATCCCATCCCATCGAGCGATTCGAGAATCCACACCGGATTCGAGTCACATCGCGTGCCCTACGCAACGCTGACTCGCGTCCACCCACAAACTGCAGTAAACGCACGAATATAATGTACTCTGCAGGGCAGATACTCAACAACAAGCAAGCATTGAAATCTCCTGATATGGTGTAGTGGTTCTTTGCACACTCCATCCCGAGCATCAGCTCCGGGTTCGAGTCCCTCTGTCAGAGATCTAGACGCCCGGCTAGCTCAATCGGTAGAGCGTGAGACTCTTAGATCGCAGCTTCCAAGCTCCAAATCAAGCAATCTCAAGGCTGTGGGTTCGACCCCCACGTCGGGCTCAATTCCCGGCTTTCCGCCATTCTTTTTGCATATTTTTGCTTCTATTTTGAACGTCTTGACGTCAAGTTGTTGTGTTTTGAAGTTGGGAGGTTTTGTTGATAGACTGGTTGAAGTCGGAGCGTAGGTGACTGGACTTTTGCTAGGCGGGTTAGGGCTATTGCCTAACAATCCTGATAGGTCCGAAGTACGTTGATAATCACAACATCACTGATTGAAAGCCTCCTTGTTTGACGGGGTGAGTGCTCATACACTACAGAATTTCGCTTTTTCTGTCCTTCTTGCTCTTGTCCCAGCGTATTTATTTTTGCGACGTCGACACAAGCCGGTCAATACGATTCTATCGGCGCGGTTAACGAGCAAGGGTACAATGAGCGCTGAAACGACGACAACGACCCGGCGTGCAAGCCATGACAGACATTTGCACTTTTATTATAATTATCCGCCTGTCATACGCAGGTGGCAGCGTCTGACAGCGCAAATCTTTAAGCAATCTCCATGACCATGGCACAGTCACACAGGCAGCGAGGCCCTCCATTGTTGGAAGGATGGACAAGTGCGGTCACACCATGGGAACACCCGCTCGCTCTACTATCGACTCTAGTATTGCATTTATATGTTTAATCCCCTGCGCTAACACAACATACATGAAGGGAACATGCACATGTTCTGCTGCCACGTCTCCCAGTTACAGCCTCACGCAAAGTGCTACCATGACCACGTGGTACATGTAATATCACATACCCTAGACAGTCCCAGAACCTGTATAAACGACTACATCAAGGTCCCCACGAGTTTGCACGCATGATTCACAAGACAGGAGACGCGAGATCCCTTCAAATTACTGTCTAGCTGCAAAACTCCAATAGCGCCGATCCAAGACTCCATCAAGCGTGAATAAGACAAAAGGTCAAAAGTTAAATGTACGGTTTCCGCCGAGAATTCCCGCGAAGTCTGAGCAGGGAAAAGTATGGTGGGTTGCATTGAAGCATACAAAGCAATTGCGAAAGACCGATATGCTGAGGCCAAGAAAGCTGACAGTGTCCTTCCACAACACGCTGCGCAGAAGCATAAAAAGACAAGCGAACAGTCCCAAGGACTCGACGACTCACAAGTCTCACATGGCCATCTCTGCCTGCAGCTTCCTGAGCTCTGCCTCTTCGTCGTCTTCCTCGACGGCCTTGGCCTTGCCCTTGACTGATTTATCACGAGCCAGGTTAGCATCCTCTTGTTGCTGTCGTATCCCCAAGACCTGGCAGAACTTACTCTCTCCATTTGCCGCTGCCGGTAAGCGCTGTATTGAGTCCGGAACCGGACCCGTTTTGAGCATCTGCTCGTCCAGCTGCTCCTGCTCCAGTGCTTCCAACTCGTCCTCCAGGTCGGCGTCGTCGACGGCGTCGCCTATTGAGCTGTTGGTGATGGCGTTTACAATCTCCTCGCTGAGGGCGTTCTGCTCGCGCAGTTTGTCCCTGTGGAAAATAGCAGTGAAGGGTTAGCCAAGCCCAGCTGTAATCGGCCGTAAAACAGCAGCCTTTTAGTGTAGGTACCCACATCGTCTCGTCGACCTTCTCGACCGTGAGCCTTCCGTGTATGTCCTCCATGGCCTTGCCCGCCTTCTTCATGGCCTCGAGCGTCTCCATGTTGATGTTTGCCGACTCGATGGCGTTGATTTGCTGCTCGAGCGTGCCGATCTGTGATAGAGTTTGGTCAAGGCTGTGCTCGTGCGTCTTCTTCCTCTTGAGCGCGGCTTTGGCGGCTGTAGGAAGAAACAAATTCAAGTCAGTAAAGGTACGGCACCATGCACGTGCATCCGGGCATCGGGATAACGATATGCAACAACTCACCGTTCTTGTTTGTTGCGATGTTCTTCCTCGCAATGGCATCCTGCTCCGAGATCTGGTTCTGCAGGTGCTTCTCACGCTTCTGGAGCATGTCCAGTTGTGATCGCAGCCCCAGAATGGCGTTCTTTGGCGTGTCCTTGCGCCGTTGCGCAGCGTTGCCGCCGAACCAGCCCCAAACGCCCGACATGATTGATGCGAATGAAGATCTTCAAAGTGGAAGCCAGTGGTCCTGTGGAGAAATTTGCCCGGGCTCAGCTTTGAGTCTGTCTAATATCGTTCGCCTTCGTCGCCTGCCTCGTCGTGGACGTGAACGCGGGCGTGACTGGTGTCCCAGGTGACCTATCGCTGGCCGCCCCCGCGTAACTTTGATAAGCCGGGGCTTGCGTGGCGGGGTAGGCGTCGGGACAAGGGTTTCGGTGCTGATTGTCGAGGGGAGTTCGTTGTGAATTGGAACCAGGGTGGCTCGAGGTACTATGGTTAGAGATGCAAGCCGCAACGCGGTGCTCGGTGTTGTTCGTCGATGGGAGGCGTTGCTAGGCGAGTTATTCTGGGGTTGGGTGGGAATGATGGCGATGTCATCTGGTACGTCCGACGCCAGTTGCCTGGGCACGGGGGCCGGGGTGCGGTATGATGCAAGAGCTGATACGGTAATCTGCCGGATATCTGCCGAATTGATGAGTCAGAAACGACACGTGACCATGAGCATAATCTAGTGCATGCCTGGCTCTCGAGAGGACTCTCTACCTTGCGCCTATCTATCACCACGAACTCCCAAACAGTCGGAGCTTTCAAAATCCACCGTTTCATTTCACCATGTCGAATGGCCCTCCCCCCTCGAGGCTGATTTCGATTTCAACGCTCCCTTCATGCCAACCCGGAGATAAAGTTAGATTTTTGGGCTGGTGAGCGGCCGAGGCTGTCTGCGAGGAAGAACCCGCTACCAACCAAATAACTGACCAACAACCCCGTTCAGCGTCACCTCATATGCGACCAGCAGTGCGACCCTGACGCTTGAAAATGCCTCTTCACTCGGAGAACATGATTCCAGTCCTGGCTCTCCGCGCGCACAGGCACTGGTCGACGTAAATCTCATCCTCGAATCGCTTGACCAGAAAAAGACACGTCCTGGGGAATGGGTCAATGTCATTGGCTACGTCTCCAGGCCAGCCTCGGGAACCAAAAAGAGCAGTAGCCATGTCGTCAAAGTACAGGCCCTGCTTCTTTGGCCTGCCGGGCCTCTCAATATGCACGACTACGAAAAAACGTTATTGTTTCAAACCAAGCCTTTGCCGGGCGACCTAGACCTTCCCAGGTCTTAGTAACGGATCTCTCTCCGTTGTTGCACATGGCATAGCTCACTGCCACGCGCAAGCAACGTTTGTTATGGAATACTTAACCCAGGCCAAGTATGTACACAGTCATATTTACGCATAATCGACGTCCTCACTATTTCCCAACGGCGAGGGCGCCCATATTAGTGGCTCGGGGAAAGCGCCGACCTCTTGCCATTGCATACATGTTAGCCACCGCATATTGTTCTGGGGCAATACAGCAGTTCGCCATCGGATTTTGATATGCGATGTCTTCTCGTCTCGATACCACGGCGTCGATCGAGCCATCATGATTGGCAATCAATCCCAGCTGGCTGCCCCTTCATGCCAAACCCGGGCTTTTCCGTCTTCGAATAGATGGCATTGTGCAATGTACGTAGTACATTATGAAGCCGAGGTAGCGCATCTTCCTTGTCAAGATTCACTCTGTGATAAGAATCATGATCCACCCGAGCTCGGCTGGTTGGTCGTTAAACATTCCCAATCGGCTCGGCTTGCAGCTGACATCTCAGGACAGCCAATGCGGGAGCTTCCGACCGCAATCTGGGACACTTCAGCGCACAATCTCGCCAAACCTTTCTGTGTTTCCGACCTGAGACATGCAATTCATGTTCCCTAGAGAAAGGACAATAGAACGCCAGGTCTGCGTAAACATCTTCTATTGCTATTGACGACTATTAGACATCAGCGGAGCAACAGCACCATTTATCGACCAGTCATTGCTGCATCTTGGTGCATTGACAACGCAGCGGCGCCGCTGCAGGCCCAGACACACCGGCCGGTGCAATATTTGGTTGTCCTGAGGAAACCATCATGCATTGTCGATTGGGTCCGAACGCGCCAGATGGCAGTGCAGCCCTGGTCAGGCGTAAAATCACACGCAATGCAGGAAAGGCAACATGGAGAGGGCCATTCATAACATAGATTTCCCGGCTGACTGCATTGGCGACGCGGTATTTCAGCAGTTCGAGTGTGCCAAGCTTATCAGGAGCTTTCCGCCTACACGCATTTTTCGGCAACATACTACACCCGAGCCAAGAGATGCGTGCGATCAGCTCTGGCGTCTGCCTCGGCCACCTCTCTCGTCCCTCCTGTATCTTCTGGGTTGGGTTCGTGGGCGAGATCCTCCCCGTTCGATCACCACCGGCCTGTGCCAGGGGCGTTTGAGAATCTTGTCATCGAGATGGGCACTATCACTGGAAGATGCTTGACGAGCCTCGGCCTGTCTCTTGTACATCTCCCGAGACTTGTTGCAAATGTCGTCGATTTGCTCCTGCACTCCACGTCAGAAACAGTTTCCGTCGCGCGCACGACGATTTTGGCTTGGCGGGTCGGCGCGGCTCACATCAGAGAGACATGGCCCCGGTGTAGTTATCAAGAAGCCATCTTCGCCCTGAAGAGAACCGGTCAGCTCTGGCCGGCCGCTGCCTGACATGTGAAACGTTACCTCGTTTTGATATGTGCGCACGCTGGCCTCGGGACCTAGGTAGTAGCGTATCTCTGCGACTATGACCTTTCTGTGGATGTCTATGTTGGGGATCCAGTAGGTCCTCTTGGTTTCTTGAGGAGACGACATGGTTGATGTTATGTGATTTTGAGGCGGTGCTGTATGGACCCGAGCCTAGAGAGCCACCAAAGACTGGTCATAGTGATAAATCCGAGGGGACCAATGTGTTATTTATATCTTGCCTGGTTCCGGCGAGGCCGGCTGATGTTTTCAGACTTGCACACAAGCCAAGACCTTGCTGCTCACTGGTAGGGCGTACAAGGCGCCGTCGTGTGCAGGTACTGGGCCGTTACTGATGTCGTATATTGGCCATCAGGTGAATACGACAACTTCGGTCCCCCTTGCTCAAGAGATGGCCCTTGTCTGCTTATCACACATGTTTATCAACAGCTGGAATACAGCAAGTCTATCAAGAAGATCCTTCTTCACCTTGCAAACCATCTCACAACAAGTTCAATCATAGTGGCCTTTGGCAAAGGGTCGCGCGGCGCGAGACGGGCCGACTTGTTTGCTAATTGGTCGCCTCACTTTTCGTCACAACTCAACTTCGCGACTTACACACGACCCCATTAGACCTTGCTAGACTAGTCTGTGCCGTCTACTAACCTTGTTCATCTTTCTTGGACAATCACGGGAGACCTCGTTTCCAAGTAATCGATGCAATCCTGTCTTGTTTGGGCTTCGTCCGTTCCCTTTTTGGGCTTGGAAACCCTGCGAGGTTTGCTAACAAACCAAAATGTGAATGTAGTGTGAAATAAACGGGCGCATCCATGCAACCATGACGGGTTGTGGTTGTCCCGTTCTCTGCACTTGTCGCAACCTCTACGTTTTGCCGACCGGCAAGCATCTGGATCGCTCGATCATATCCAGGGAAGATGGACAGGCAAACTACAGGCAAGCACGCACACACACATGTACACGCAGGAATCTACCGGATTGGCCGGGCTCCACGATGTCTCGTTTGTGAAGAGTCAGTCACCAAACACGACCTTGATGTCTCAAGGCGTCAGTCAGGCTTCTGCCTGCTGTTGGCCGTAGCCCTGTTTCCAAAGGCCATATCGCCACTCCGAGGTTCCCTTGGGTGGATCGCGTGGACAGTTGCGCGAATGTTTACAAGTGCACCCGAATACATATAGGGCAAAGCCGACAGCGGCTTTCGGCTTGAGAGCATGTCGTCGTGGCCAGTAGGTTGCGTATAGTGCCGACAGAATATCTGGCGAACTTGGTACTTTTTTTCTTCTTTTTTTTCCTGAGTCGTTCACAGAATAGTACGTATGTGTAGGTATATACATACTCGCGTACCTATACATAGCATCACCATATGTTCTCCCCAGGTCCAGACTGAATGCAAGAAAGTCCAGTGGTCAACGACCTTCATCAGCTAGCACATCCAACACCACCACGGCTGGAGGTCTCGGGCAACTATGTGAGAGTCCCTGGTGGCAGGTCTACATAGTAGTACAGCATCTCCACTGACGCAGGGCCTCAAAAAGGTCCCTATGCATCCTGTATCTCGAAATTTTGAAGACTTGCCCACAACCCCCC
>JARHUK010000185.1:0-11970 GCA_031001725.1 Pseudopyricularia javanii
TTGGGTTGGGTTGGGGGGCACAAAGACCTCCCACCCCCTCTTTCGGCTGGCTGTTGCAGAAAGCCAAAAAGTCAGGGTAAGGGAAGGGAACCAGGCACACATGGATGGCGAACGGTAGTTCATGCTAGCTACGCTTTTGCGCTGTTTTTTTTTGTTGGTCCCATGGTTTTTGGGGGGAGGAAGTCGGCATGCTACAAACTGCTTTTTGGTCCCATGGCTGGGAAGGAGTTTGGTGTCATAAGAGCCCCGCCGCCCGAAGCCGGAGTTGTGGTTTGGAAGATCTTGCGATGACCTTTCGTCATGATGTGCGCGCTGATCTATTGATGAGCCTTTTCTTTCTTTTTTTTCGTTGTTCTCATCCGAAGCATACGGGATGAGATTTCAATCTTGTACCTCCTCTTTAGTCGTCTCGTCGTTGTACACCTAAAATATATTATGCGTCTACATATCGTCTCTATATTGTATAGCTGGGACATGTAGTATATGATTTTGCAAAAGAAGGAGAAACAAAAATACAAGTAAAAGCACAAGCCCGCTGGCGATCAAGACTACAGCTTGGCCTTGTTGTCCTGCTTCTGCATCGTCTCGGCGACGATGCGACGCTGGATCTTGCCCGTGGCTGTCTTGGGCATGACCTCGGTGAAGTAGACCTGGTTTTGTTCAATCGTCAGCAAATCCGCTGGCCTCTCTGGTGTAATTCCCTAGGGTGTGGGAAGGGGGACTGAAATGCGTCATGCCATCCCGCTTACCTTCTCGGGTACCTTGAACTTGGCCAGGCGGGCGGCGACCCAGCCCCTAAGCTCGTCCTTACCCAGGCTCGCGCCGGGCTTGAGCACGACGGCGACGCCCACGTCCTGGCCGTACAGCTCGCTCGGGACGGCGAAGCTGACGGCCTCGGACACGGCCGGGTGGCGCGTCAGGACGTTGTCCAGCTCGATGGGCGAGATCTTCTCGCCGGCCTTGTTGATCAGCTCCTTGATCCGGCCCGTGATGGTCACGTAGCCGTCCTCGGCGTCCATCTTGCCCTGGTCGCCGGTGCGGAAGAAGCCGCCCTTTGTGAAGGCACCCGCGTTGGCCTCGGGGTTGTTGAGGTAGCCCGACGTCACGTTCTCGCCGCGGATGCAGATCTCACCCTCGGAGCCGCGGGGCACCTCGTCGCCCGCGCCGTCGAGGATGCGCACCTCGACGCCCTGGCCGACGCCCACGCTGCCCGGCTTGCGCTTGGCGGGCGGCAGCGGGTTCGACGTCATCTGGTGCGCCGCCTCGGTCATGGCGTAGGCCTCGAGGACCGGCGCGCCGAACTTTTCCTCCAGCTGGCCGAAGACGGTCGGCGACAAGGGGGACGAGCAGGAGCGGATGAAGCGGATCCGGGGCAGGGGGCTGGGAGCCGGGTTGCGGAGGAGGATCTGGTGGATGGTCGGCACGGCCGTGTACCAGTTGGCGCCGTGCGTCACAAAGTCGCGCCAAAAGTCCGTGGCCGAGAACTTGGTCGGCACCACCATCGACCCGCCCGTGTACAGTGGGGCGAGGAGGCCGCAGAGGAGGCCGTGGACGTGGAAGAGGGGCATGACGAGCATGGTCCTGTCGGCGGGGGTGAGCTGGTAGGTGTTTTTGATGTTGTCTAAACGTGGTTGTTAGTGGGTCGGGGGGTGAGTACAATTGATATCACGGGGCCCATGACGGAAATGACATACCCATCGTCCTTGTCAGGTTGCGGTGAGACAGAGGGACCTGTTGTGGGAGGTTGTCAGCCGGGCTTCCTTTTTTTTCTCAACAGAAACATAAAAAGTCCACGTCAAACGTACCACCTTGGGCCGGGAGGTCGTCCCGCTCGTGTGCAACACAAGCGCGGTATCCTCAGCCAAAGGCTCCAGCACCGCCTGCCCACCCTTACCCTCCAGCATGCCCAGGTCCTTGACATCGAGTGCGACCTCACGCCTCTCGGCATCCCAGTAGCACTCGGCCACGGCGGCCCTGAACCGCCTCGCAGCCCTGACGGCCGCGCTGTCGGCGGCGAACGCGCCGCGCGGCACCAGCACGACGGCCGACTTGACGTCCTCGATGTAGAACTCGAACTCGTCCTGCTTGTAGGCCGGGTTCAGGGGCGCGGCCACGCCGCGCTGCCAGCTGGCGGCGAGGAAGGACACGACGAACTCGTACGAGTTCACGGTGGCCAGGGACACGGCCGAGCCGCGCGTGATGCCGATGGCGGCGAGCTTGGCCTGGAACCGAGACACCTCAGAGACGAGGTCGGCATAGGTCACGGTCAGGGCGGCCTCGCCCCCGGTGGAGGAGGCGGGTATTATGACGGCCGTGTCATTTGGGCGGCCCTGGATGGCGGTTTTGAGCGTGTTTGGCGCAGCCATAACGACGGTGTTTTTTTCTTGTTTTCTAATTGATGATTAAAGTGATTGTGGGAAATCTACAGCGGACTAATGAAAGAGCGATGGAATTGAAAATGGATAGAGAGAGAGAGAGAGAGAGAGAGACTAGAAAGACAAAAATGGATCAACCACCTTGGTTACACGAACAATTAATTACCTGACGACAATCGAAGGAGAGACAAGGGAAAAAAAAAGAGTAGAAGCTATGGCGTTTTCTGCCCCGAGCTGTACCTGAATCGTCTTGGCGCCAACCGTGATTACGCCAGCAAATTCCGGGGCCGGGCGAACGCTCACCGTGGCCCACTCGGCAATCGCCGTTTTCGGAGACAATTTGATGCTTATGACTAGTTCACGACTTGTCATCTTATCTTGGTATATTGAAAAAAACATCACGTATATTTACTGACCAAACAATCCTGCTCTAAGGAATCTTGGATGATCCATAAAGAACCCCACGAACTAAAGTGATAGCGAGCAATGGTATCTAGTAGCTGGCATAGCTATACCCAACCGTAGTAACCATAAAGATACTCCCAGGACAGATGCAGAAATCCCCGTCATACCCAACGGCCCGCAAGCCGAAACCCAACTCCTCAATCATGCTGCCGTTCCGGCGCTCTGAGGCTTAGAAATGTTCCTACGAAAAAAGAGAGAGAGGAAAGAAGAGAAAAGTGTGAATCTCATGTTAGCCACTGTCAAGAAAAGATGCAGAAATGTCAAGGAAAGCCCTCACTCCAGTCGTGCGACTCCGTTAAGTCTCAGGTAGACGTCCGTCCCCCAGCCGTGCAGGCTCTGGACGTCGATGCCCCCGCCAAAGTACTCGGCGTACGCTCTGCTGAGCGGCAGCCCGTAGCCCAGCCCGGCGATGGAGCTGCGACCGTTGCTCGCGCTCGAGATGATGTTGAGCGCAAAGTCGCCGGTGCTGCCGCCGCCGCTCCCGTTGCCGCCGCCGGGTAGACTGTCGTCATGGTCGAAAAAGGTCGTGTAGCTATATGACCAGATGTTGGGCAGGACCTCGGGCGCGATGCCGCCGCCGCGGTCACGGATCCGGATGGTTACACCGGGAGCGTTGTCATCCAGAGGCTGGATCGCGTCGGGGCGGAAGACGCCGCGGGAGGCAGACGGTGTAGCCAGGCGCAGGCCGCTGCTGTCGTCGGCCGGCAGGGCAGGCGCAATGGTCACCTCGATGGGCTCCCTGCTCATGTTGTTTTCAACCGTGGCACGGAATGCATTCTTGAGCAGCTCCGTGATGATGTAGTGCAGGTGCATGGGCACATATGCAAACGTAGTATCTGGCGAGCCGTTGACGACCCACTCGGGACGGACGCCGTAGCGCAGCTCGCAAATCTCGGCCACGGCACCGCCGCAGTGGTCGAGGATGTCGACCGGCTTCAGGGCCGTGTCAATGACCCCGACAAAGGAGGGCTCCTCGGGGCACGGCACGGGGCTCGCGGCGGGGTCAAAGTATGGCTGCGACGAAAAGTGCAGCGCAATGTGCTGCTCGGCCACGAGGCGCGTACCGATGCGGGCGCGTAGATGCGCATCGAGGAACTCGGTGACATTTTGGGGACTCACGTAGCGGCGGCACTCCAGGAACCCTCGGGCGAGGATGGGGATGGTGTCTGCATGGGTGTGGACCAGTTGTGCGAGCACCTGGGTAAACTCAACCTCCTCTTCGAGCGTGTTGATGCCACCCCGCTCCTCCCAAGGCAAAAGCGTCTCGAGGGAGCGCTGGTAGTTGTTGTAAATCGTTCGAATGTTGGGGTTCGACACCACAATGTACGGCAGGTTGCGGAGCGCTTGAAGCCGGTGGGCCAGTCGGATCGGGAGCAAGCTCAGCGTAAAGTTGGCCGATTGGAGAAGGGCTTCTTCGGAGAGCGGCGGCCGGCCGAGCCTGGTAAGAATGGTCGATTAGCCCGTGCCACGACGACAAAGCTCGCGATGGATGCGACACAATTCAGGGACTGACCTGACGAGGTCGGCCAGGCTGAGGTGGTGCAGGTGTTTTCCCGCAAGACGCGAGATCTGCTCCTCGTCAAAGGATGTGGCCGGCGCAAGGGCGCTTGAACTCGGACGTTTGGCGCCTTTGGGTCCAGCCAGGCTCGCAGCAGCGCGCTGGGCGGTCGAGAGAAACGGTCGGCCAAGGTTTGAGGCTATTGAGCTGGACGTCCACCTCGACGGCCTCGGGGGTATCGCTATTCTGTGCATCTTTTCATCGTTCCTGCTGGTCAGCTTGTCCGAAAAAGCGGCCGGCCGACCTTTTCGAGTCAATCACTGAATGATTGTTTGCATTAGAGGGTTGTCCGAGAGAGGGAATCAATGGTACCCCAGAGTGCCCTCTAAGTAAGCTCGCCCAAGCTTACATACTTACCACTCAAGTTTTCATGTGCGCTCTTTCTCAGCTGGGATGGACTTTGCGGAGGTGGGTCATGCTCCGGTTTTCGGCAGCTTGTTTGCATGTGTCATAATTAGTGCCCTCTTCCCAGGTGCTTGCCTAGGCTGTACAATACAGTCAACATCTTAACACCACGCAACAATGTTATTTCTTATCATTGTGACCATTGATTGCTTCAGGGAAAGTGCATCACGACCTAGAAAATTCCAGTCCGTTGTGATTCTTAAGAACATAGCCACGCTGGGTAGCCTTCAAAGGTATGCCAGCAACTGACCTCGGCAACAAACTCAATCAACACTCCAAGCCGCCAAGTAGCCCGGATCCCAGACTAGTGTAACATCTCGGGACTTTCTACCACATAGGCACATAAATACAGCAGATACTCAAACATCTCGACTCTCGCCTCACGAACACTCCTCGTGAGGATGGACGGGCGTCATCGGGTGAATGCCCAACTAACCGCGCCTGGAAGTTCCGACGGTTGGGCAGTGGAGCCACTGACCAGTCCCGCATGCATCATAGCAGCCAACTCAGCCACAGCCCAACCTGCTGCGTGGTTTTGAATCACCGAGGGGCACATCATGAATGTTGTCACACGAAGCTGGGAATTAACAATGTGTTATGTATGCGATAATACTCTCATTAGGCTGTACGTCGTCTTTAACATCTTCCCATCGTCGCTAGTTGTCTAGCAGGCCTTGACCTCCCCGTCCTTCTCCACAGCCTTCACGTGCTTGTGGTTCTCAAGGGTGGTGATTGAGTCCTCGGGGAACTCGACACTATCCAGCAGGGTACCCAGTTAGCTCTGTGTCGCGTGTTGTTGTCGTTAGTCCATGGTGAGACCTACGAGAATCCCTTGATGATGTCGTAGCTGTGTCCGATCTTGCCTCCCTGCTCCTCGGCGTGCTTCTTGGCCCTGTTTGGTATGTCATGTTAGAACCAAGCCCGCATGGCTCGACTTTCACCTCTGGTTGCTTACTCGGCGACCTCCTCGGGAGTGGCGTTCTCCTTGCAAGTGACCTGGGCATGCGTGTCAGTATGCATCGCTCTGCGATCCGCGACGAGAAACATGAACTCCTTGGTCAAGACATACAATGTAGGAAGGCATTTTGGTGGTTTGTGCGGTTGTCTTTGTGGATTTGAAGTGGTGTTGTTGATGTGAATGTCGGGTTGACAGGTAGATGGGGCGTGGAGTTGACAGCAGCAGCAGACTGCCTTTTATGCACTGAATCAGGCTCATCAAGGCATGCAGGAAGCTACAGTTGGGCTACCTCTACGTAAGTCTATCGTGTGGCGCGGTCCAGATTACAAGAGGCCTCAGGCGGGAAACCACAGATACGTCATCGTGGATGTGTAATCCTCGCCAGCGGGACAGCTTATGCGAGTCACCGGCCACTCAAACACCCTATTGTTCCCTTAGGCTTCCTGATCGCGGTCGTGTCTTGGCAAGACATCTCATGCACTTACTTGGTTGGAGGTCGGCATCAACCATCAACCTGGCACTGGTTATCTGACTGTTGATCTTCAAGCCTTCAAAGACGTCAACAGCGCGGGTTTCTTGGTATTTGTCCACCGCGTGATCCGAACAAGTACCGACAAGCCTTGGGTGTAAACATCGTCATTGGCAGCTGGAGATGATAGTGTAGTACTGTAGTCCTAGAGTTTCAGACGCCGGATTACCCCGCTGAGTAGCACATGCCCAAAGCCACCAAGAAGCGGCGGGGTGCCGGGCCCCGCATCCATTGAGGATCCCCGAAATCAGTGTCTATCGATAAGATAAGACACTTGCAGTTTCTGCCTTAGCGGTCAAAAAGTTTTTGGATCGCGACGCATCTTTGCGCGGAGCGGGAACGAGTGCACGTCTGTACCGCAAATCAACGGCGACAACTCGCCCCCGTCTACAGGATGGACGACCAAAAGCACAAACCCCATCGGAAGTCCAAGGACAAGAAGAAGCATTCCGGTATGCGCCCGAATTCCAATGCGATTTCGAAGCGCCAGCCACCCACTAACCTACCGTCTGATCAGGACCGAACCCCAAGGCTTTCAGCTTTGCGAACCCAGGAAAGCTTCTCAAGGCGGCTACGCGCTCTCACGATGTACGTGCTCCTACGCACTCATGACGTATAGCATACATCAGACCGAACTGACCGGCCACAGATCAAAGAGAAACGCCTCCATGTACCCCTTGTCGATAGGCTCCCCGATGAGCCCGCCCCCCGGCTCGTCACCATTGTCGGCCCGGCCGGCGTCGGCAAAACCACGCTCCTCAAGTCACTGGTCCGCCGATATGCCAAGGAAACAATCTCTGACCCCCAGGGTCCCATCACCGTGGTTACGTCCAAGAAGCAGCGCTTGACGTTTCTCGAGTGCCCGAACGATCTCGAGTCCATGGTGGACATTGCAAAGGTGGCAGACATCGTGCTGCTCATGATCGACGGCAACTATGGCTTTGAGATGGAGACAATGGAGTTTCTCAACATCCTGGCCACTACTGGTATGCCGGGCAACGTCTTTGGCGTTCTCACGCATCTGGATCTCTTCAGGAAACCACAGGCGTTGAAGGATGCCAAGAAGCGGCTGAAGCAGCGGCTCTGGAGCGAGCTGTACCAGGGTGCCCATTTGTTCTACCTCTCCGGTGTCATGAACGGTCGCTACCCGGATCGCGAAATACACAACCTGTCCCGCTTCCTCTCGGTCATGAAGAACCCTCGGCCTTTGGTATGGAGGAATGCCCATCCTTACACAGTCATCGACAGCTTCCGAGACATCACCCATCCCACCAAGATCGAAGAAGACGCCAACTGCGACAGGTCAATAGTACTCTCAGGGTACCTCAGGGGCACCAACTTCTCCGCTGAGGGACAAAGGGTGCATGTAGCTGGTCTTGGAGACTTTACAATCGCCGACATGGAGGTTCTTCCAGACCCGTGTCCCACGCCCGCGATGGAAAAAGCCATGGAGAATATTACTGGGAAAAAGGGCAGGAGACGACTGGATGAGAAGGAGAAGAAGCTATACGCGCCCATGTCTGACCGAAGTGGGCTCAAGATCGACGGCGACGCCATCTACATCTACAGGGAAAAGGGTTTCACTTTCGACAAGGATGCCGAGAACCCCGAGAGAGGCGAGGGTGAAGAGCTCGTCATAGGCCTCCAGGGAGAGCGCCGCCTCCTCGGTCAGACTGACGCTGGTGTACGGCTGTTTGCTGGTGGCGACGAGATTCGAACCGTTGCTCAAGAAGATGAAGGAGACACTGGTCGAAAAGAAAGGAGAAACGCGCGCCTTACCGCCGATGGTGATGATTCAGAAGCAGACGGCTCTCTGGATGGCGACGACGTGGACAGTGCAGATGAGGGCGATTCAGACGTCGAGACTGAGTTTCGCCCTGAGAAGCTTGGAAAGATGTTCCGAAAGAGCAGCGAAGCTAAGGGCGAGGCAGAAGATGTTGCCTTTGCTGACAGTGACTCGGATCTGGGATCACTCTCTGGCGATGAAGGTCTCGATGACGAAGATGACAGTGACGACTTTGGTTCAGACGACGACGAAGAAGGAGCCCTGAGGTGGAAGGATAACCTGTCTGAAAAGGCCAGGTTCATGCACACCCGGAAGAGCCAGGGCAAGCCCTCGGACCTGGCTCGGATACTATATAACGAGAGTTTGACCCCCGAGGAAATCATCAAAAGGTGGAGAGGCGAAGAGGACGATGAGGAAGAGGAGGATATCGAGGACGAGGAAGAATTCTTCAAATTGGCGAAAGCGGATAAGGCGGGAGATGCACCCGAAGACCGCTCGATACCTGTGTACGATTACGACGAGATCGCTGCCAAGTGGTCTGAAGATGCGATCGAAGAGCTCAGGAAACGCTTCACATCAGCAAATCTTGGAGACGACGAGGATGGTGACGAGTTTGAGGGCCTGGACGACGATGAAGGGGACGACGATGACGACGATGACGATGAAGGTGACGGTGCTTTCGAGGATCTTGAGACCGGTGAAAAGCACGGTCCAGAAACCGAGACGCCAGTGGAGCCCGACAGCATCGATGCCGAGCGAGCCAAGAACGCAAAAAGGAAAGAAGAGCTCAAGCTTAGGTTCGAAGAGGAGGATCGCGAAGGCTTCAAGAATCCAAAGGCATTGGCAAGAAAAGAAGGTGGCGACGAAGAATTTGGCGAGGACGACTGGTATGAGGCACAAAAGGCAATGATCCAGAAGCAGCTCGACATCAACAAGGCCGAATACGAGAACTTGGATGAACGGCAACGAGTTTCCGTGGAAGGTTACAGGGCGGGCAAGTACGCCAAGATCGTGCTTGAGGGTGTCCCAGCCGAATTCGTCAACAAGTTCCAAGCAAAGACCCCAATCATCATGGGTGGTCTCTCTGCAACCGAGGATCGGTTCGGCTTCGTCCAGGCGCGGATAAAGAGGCACAGATGGCACAAGAAGATATTGAAAACCAACGACCCACTCATCTTCTCCCTGGGCTGGAGGAGGTTCCAGTCGTTGCCCATCTTCAGCATATCCGACTCGAGAACGAGGAATCGCATGCTCAAATACACACCCGAGCACATGCATTGTTTCACAACGTTCTACGGGCCGCTGATTGCACCAAATACTAGCTTCACCTGCTTCCAGTCGTTCTCCTCCAACCCAGGATTCCGCATAGCAGCGACCGGAACGGTGCTCAGTGTCGACGAGTCGACCGAGATCGTCAAGAAGCTGAAGCTCACGGGTGCGCCGTACAAGGTCTTCAAGAACACCGCCTTTATCAAGAACATGTTCAATAGTAGCCTGGAGATTGCAAAGTTCGAGGGCGCCGCCATCAAGACGGTCTCGGGCATCCGCGGCCAGATCAAGCGCGCCCTTTCCAAGCCCGAGGGCCACTTCCGAGCCACCTTTGAGGATAAGATCCTCATGAGCGACATTGTGTTCCTCCGGGCGTGGTACCCCATCAAGCCGCACCGCTTCTACAACCCCGCCAGCAACCTCATCGGGTGGCAGCCCATGAGGTTGACGGGTGAGGTAAGGCACGCCGAGGGCATCCCCGTGCCGCAGCAGCGCAACAGCGAGTACCGCAAGATCGAGCGCCAGGACCGCCACTTCAACCCGGTCCGCGTGCCCAAGGCCCTCGCCGCCGAGCTCCCCTTCAAGAGCCAGATCGTCCAGACGCGCGCCCAGCCGCGCAAGACGTACATGCAAAAGCGTGCCGTCGTGCTGCGCGGTGAGGAGAAGAAGTCGCGCGACCTGCTTCAGAAGCTCACGACCATTCGCAAGGACGTCGCCGAGAAGCGCAGGGCCAAGAAGGAGGAGCACCGCGCCGCGTACAGGAAGATGATCGCCGAGGGGGAGGAGAAGAAGGCGGCGCGCGAGAAGCGCGAGACCAAGGAGTACTGGAATCGCGAGGGCAAGGCCATGAAGCGCAAGGAGGCCGGTGGTGGCGGCGGCGGCGGGAAGAGGAGGAGGTGAGCAGATGTCGGTCGAGCGTTTTGCTGTGCTGTAGAGCTGTCTTTGCTAGG
The DNA here is from genome assembly GCA_031001725.1 of Pseudopyricularia javanii. NCBI lineage: Eukaryota > Fungi > Ascomycota > Sordariomycetes > Magnaporthales > Pyriculariaceae > Pseudopyricularia > Pseudopyricularia javanii. Next base: position 10,296 of record JARHUK010000185.1, read on the forward strand.
GTTATATACATTGATGATACAGATCATGGGATGGACAACCTGACAATTTTGCGACATCGGTGTGGGAGCTGACTATGGAACTGAATTTCCAACCGACCGCATATCTTCGTTCCTCACTTTAAACCGCAAAGCCAAACAACATATCGTCCGGGTGAGCACTGAGATAGATAATCTAGAGCCAGGTAGGACACGCTTCGCTCGCCACACACAACACTTAGTAGCACGGCGATAACAGCTTACTATAATCGTTCTTATATGTTTTTCTCTATTCACCGTATAGAAATCAAGCCATACGTCTGTCAAATATGCCCGAAAACCAGGTCCATCCCTACCTAGTTCATCGAAAATGCCATCAAATCGGCACTGTCGCGAAGAGTAATAATTCCCCGGGAATTCTCCTTGCCAGGGACAGGCGTGCTGCCTGGACAAGAGATAACCCGGCTCCTGGAAACTCCCAAATAAAAACACTCTGACCGGACTGACAACCCTGATATGGGGCTCAGCCTGATTGATCGGGTCATGCCGCGCGATATCGTTACAAAGGACAAAAAAGCATTGGTGCACTTGTGTCTACCATTCAACTGGCGCATCGCCAAGAATCAATGGAGCAGTCAGTTTGCAGAGGCTGTTCATCTCCAAAGGAAAGCCTAAGCACCTGAGTCTGCTAGTCTAGTTTGTTGGGCCGCCAGGCCTGCCAAACTGATCGAGCAGGATAAATTCCAGACTTAGGCGCGGCGCAGACGAAAGTATGGAGCTCCGCTTGCAAGAATTCCTTATGCATACTCAAGGCCTCTTAGAAGTTCACGGCCTCGACGCGGCCGGCATGATCCAACTGAAAGTCGTTACCGGGCTTGAGCCTGCCGGGAAAGGCCATGTCCGGTGGGTTGAGTTTCTTCTCGCGAACCACATCCGCTCCGGCGCGGCGACAGAGGGCAATGAAGAATTGTTCGAGGTAGAGAAATGGGAGGTCATTTCGGTCGGCAAAATCCAGTTGTTGAGTATCTGGTCGAAGGCGGTGTTGCCTTTAGGTATCAAGGCCTGTAGAGTCAAGCGGTTGACAGCCCCCTTTGAAAAACTGGTATAGACGTCTTGAATGGACAGAGACTTGGCATTGGCGGCGGCGTCATCGCCCTGAGCAGTTGAGCTGCCGGGCTGCGCTTCGTGTTTGCTTGCCGTCTTTGTCCTGTGCTCAGTCAGTCGTTCCTTCTCCCGTGTCCTGGTGGGACCTGCCCATTTCATGAGAAGCCCAGGCGTTTATACCAACCTAGGTACTGTACCTACCTACCTAAGGCAGGTACAAAAGGCAAACAGTTGTATAGGGTGATTTCTCTAGGCAGCACCCACATCCAGCTGCACAGTAAACGTACCTACGTACTAAACACAATGGCGGCGCCGTCTGCCTGTCTATCTCTCTTCCTACCTCTCTTTCTAGGTTATCTGACCTAACCACAAGATACAAACTGGGCGGGGTGTTTTTCAGGTGCTCTGCAAAGGGCCCCCTTGTCCGGTGAATATATAGATAGTTTACTTGGAGAAATAGAAGTCTACTCTACAGTCGTCACTGTGCTAAGAGACATTATACAGACAGCATCATATAAACTATTATTATGTAGCTTTCCGGTGGAATGTTCCCTAGTGTCGATGCTTGCAATAAACATTACCAAAAGGTTGGGGG